>JASCZW010004688.1:0-61000 GCA_034211315.2 Aedes japonicus | reverse complement strand
GAAGTTCAGCATTGAACCGTTTAAACCGAATCACTAACATAATTCCATACACTCCACAGGCAACTTCACCGTCGTTCAACGTCCTTCGATCTGGTCCATCGATCTGAAGACCAACATGCCACTCAGTCGCTATGAAATTCCCAGAAGGATGTGGACACTGGTTACGGTCTTACGTCGATCACTCTCGATGTCGATCCAGATGACTGCGGAAAGGTGTTTGTCTACGTGTCCGATTTACAAACCTATCGTATGGTTGTTTACGATCATGAAAATCAAAAATCGTGGCGCTTCCTGCACAACTACTTCTTCCTGAATCCACTTGAAGGCGACTACAACATTCAAGGAATTCCATTTTCATGGGATGATGGTATTTTCTCGATTGCGCTGAGCAACCCCGATCCGGTGACCAAATTCCGTACCGCATTCTTCCACGCTCTGTCCAGTAACCTCGAGTTTACCGTGTCGACTGCCGTAAGCTTCGTAACGAAACTGCTTCGAAGCGTGGCTACCATGGCAAGGATTTCCAACTTCTCGGATACCGCGGCGCTCAATCACAGTCTAGTATTCACGGCTTCCATCCTGAAACCGGCGTAATCTTTTTCGCTCTCATCCAACTGAACGCTGTCAGCTGCTGGGGACTCCAGGAAACCCTTCGCCTTGGTAAAATATGGCCATTGTCTACAAGAACGACAATGACATTATCTATCCAAACGATCTTTCGGTGGGTATTTCTAGCAAATGGCCTCAATCCAGATAATTAATCAACCTTTCTCATCAACAGATCGACAACGATGGATATGTGTGGTTCATGTCAAACTCTATCATCAAGCTGTTGTACACTCAGCTGAACCTGGAAGAGTTCAATTTCCACATTTGGCGTGCAAACATTAAGGAGATCATCAAGGGTACGGTATGTGACCCATCAGTTCCGGCCAACGTCGATCACGGGCAACGTTTTGGCGAAGAGAGCAATGGCGATCGTGTGACATTCATTGAGTATAAGGACAAGTATGGCCCAGGAGGTGGCCCGTACGGCGGATGGGGATCCGAGGACAAGAGAAAGCCAGGACGCAAACCATGAGGAGCTTCGGAACCTACCTAAATTGATTTGAACTAATGATACTTTTATAATTTTTACGACGATTAATACTCTGCGATAGAAAATAAATGAGACTTAATTTCCAGAAATCGAACAATGCTGGATTATTTTTTGTTGGACTGTCGAAATTCCGCCTTACCACGTTCAGCTGTTTCAACAAACTGCAATTGTTTTACTTTTTTTGCTAATTAAGACTAAACAAAACATTAGAATGTTTTAACAATTTTCTCTGACTTTCTTCTGAGATTGATCTGGAAACTTTGTTTTTACCTGCGTACAGCCAAGTGGATCAATTGTTTTCTTTCTTTTTTTTTCTGTTTTTTTTTAACTCTATTTGTTCCAAATTAATCAATAATTACATTTCATGTTAATCTAGGTGCTCCAACTACTACCGTAATTTATCAACCTTAATTGTTAAAATATATGCTAATTTTGTTTACATTGTGCATGCCTTAGCAGTTCAGTATTTTAAACAGGTTTTAATGCCTGCGTGTCAGTATAACAATAATAATCTTAAACTAATTTTTTTTTCTTTCTTTTTCTACAATACTACACATGGACTAGCCCATGTGGCAACACAAATCGGCCCACTCTGTACTTCTTTTTACTCATACGCATACACTGACAGAAGCGAGCGTTACCTTATAACACCTCGTTGTCCTCTTCCAACACGTAGCCGATAGGGATCAACCGGCTATCACACACACCGAATTCGATGATATAGTTCGGTAGGCCATTAATCTGTACGTGTTGTTTCGCTGCACCCGATTTGTCTTCGGCTTCAACGCGGTCGCCTGGAAAGCTGGACTAGCGTAGTTAAGGATAGATGTAGACACCTCCAGCCCATGAGCTTCTCTCGCTACTACTTAGTTGCCGAGTTGTTCGGCTTGATCCTAGACAGTGCCTTAATCGCCCTTGCTGCTTTCTTACAATCATAACCGACATGGCTATTGAAATTGAACCGATCGTCGATCAATACGCCGAAACGTTTCAACTCACGTATCATAGCATCAAATGCTATAGCGTGTTCCCCGAGTTTGATATGCCAGCTTTCTACATCACTTTACATTTACTGATGAGCAACAACTCACGTTTTGATGAGCTATGGTCAGCTTCTTCTCCCGCATACAATAATCGATAGCATTAACTGCCTCCGTGACAAGCATCTCCACTCTTTCTAATGACTCACCACCAACGTTAGATCGTCTACAAATCCAATGCTGTTGACGCCTGTCGGTAGCTTCATTCTCAGCACTCCGTCGTGCATTGCGTTACACAGCGTCGGACTTAGGATAGAGCCCTGTGCTACGCCCGCATTTATCCCAATCTTCGTTTATCCTTCACTAGTATAGAAGCTTAGGGTCCGATTGTCGAAATAGCTTCCCAGAATCCTGCACAGATAGTCTGCAACCTTCATCTCGTGCAACGCTGCAGCAACTGATTTTCAACTTTCGCTGTTCAACGCCTTCTTCACATGAATCGTAACGACAGCAAAGTGGCGGTTGCCCCGTCGTTTCTCGTCCGACCCTTGCCCGCTGTATCAACCACCGATTTGATGGCATCTATTGTTGACTACCCTCACTGAAATCCGAAGTGCATTTCCGACAGCCCATGCTCTGCTTCTATGGACGCCGTCAGCCTGTTAAGGATGATCCGCTTGCCAGGTGTATCTAGCAACCATATCTGCCGAAACGAACCTGGTTCATCGAGGGACTTACCTGGTTTTGGAAGCAGTACCAGTTTTTGTCTTCTCCACGGAGACGGAAAATGTCCTTCACCTAAACCTAAACAGTTTTGCATTGACGTCCTGAAAATATCTGGGTTGACCTCTATAGCTTTTTCCAACGGTGCATTGGGGATACCATCTGGACCAAGTGTTATGAGGCAAGGGAACTAGAGTTACTCGGAAGACTGCGAGAGTCGGCACGAATGGGGTGAATCCGTCGCCTTATCCTGAATGTGATGAAATGGGTAGATAGGCCACACGGAGAAGTCAGTTTTCAAATGACTCAGTTTTGTCTGGTCATAGCTGCTTCAAAAAGCACCTGCACAGGTTCGGACACTTCAGATCACCGCTCTGCCCTGAGTGTGGAGATGTAGAGGAAACGCCGGAACATGTCATTTTCGAGTGTCCACGGAGTGCAGATACGGAGCGCAGAGAAATGAAGACTATCAGCGGTGAAGACGTCAATGTGGACAAAGTCGTGGATAGGGCGTTTAGTGAAGAAAGCACAAGGAATGTGGAGAACACAGTGGTGGTGAAGATAATGCCGTTTCTTCAAGAAAAATGGAGAGAACAACAAATAAGCGGCCAACAAAACATTTTATGTCGTGTGCTAGGATCGAAGCGCTACGAAGTATAACAATGAGGGTAATACAGCTTACCTTAAAAGACCCACAGGGGCTGCCTACTCTGTCGTTTCGGGAGTTACGCTGGCCCACGCCGTCGCTAACTGGGTGCAGCGTCGTCGCCGGGGTTGAGGTTAACACGGAGGGATTACACTTCCTTCAGGACTATGATTCCGACACACGCGGAATAGGTTTTTGGTTGGGGCACACTTTTCGGGATTTTTCTTTAGAAATTCGCAGACCATGGCCACACGCAAGGAGCATGAAGGAGGCACAACTTCACTCCTTCGGCTACCACACGACCGTCGGACACGTGCGTACCACCAATCCCACGCAGTCTAGATACACTTTCTATCGGAGGGGATTGGGGACCGGTTCGCCGATAATTGACGCTGGCGCCGCGTGTGGGATTATCTTTTGCCGACTAGTCTATTAGCCTCTTCCACTGGTCACACTTTACTCGCGAAGCTTATCTTTAATTTGTTCTCCAACACTCGACTGGTTTTCCGAACACTTTCATTTCTAACAAACTAAAGAGCCCGCACCATGGTGCAGGCGGCCCTTTCGCTCTTTCGCTATGGACGACCAACCCATAGAATAGGTGGAAGAGGGTGCTCGAATGCAGTCGAGCAGTTTGGTAGCGGACGGCGCGTGAATGGGCGAATTTTTATAAACAATATAATTTCTAATTCCAACTCCTAACATGCAAATAAATAAAATTTTAAGGGTATTTAATTTACATCGTCTCATGTTACAGAAGATACAGGTCCAACTGCATTTGCAAGACCAATTTTGACACCTAACCGATCGAAAATAAGGCACCGGTTTCGGGAGAATCCTCACCGTTGGGGAAGATCTCCGTCGGAGTAGACTAGGTCCTCCGTAGATTGAGTAGACCGCGAAGTAGCACCAATGGTCGTCGAGGCGCCTGTGACCTGGAAATTAACTTCCACCCAGAATAACAGGACCGACCTCGGCACCTTTCCGGATACAGAAAAGCTGGAGCTGGATCCGCTGCCCGGAACTATCCGATTAGAACGCGAAAAGCTGGAGCGCCAATTGGCTCACGGTCGGCTTCAGGAGAAGTTACTTCACTGGGTAGTTTTCCATCGGAGTAGGGCTGATCCCTGGCGGGGACTTTCTGAGTTGAGTGCGACAAAGCTGGAAGCCTTCTGGCTTCACGTTTGGTTGCTGAATGGCGACAGTTGAACAAAGTAAGAAAAACCTTAGCATGACGGGTCGCTAATTGACGAAAAACTTACAACTAACTAGAGCCAATGGGCTTGCAATGCTGGCACGAAGCATGATAAAGCTGAAAGTCAAGTGATTTCAAGGTAGGTCACCGGAGGGCGAAAAGGTAAAGAAGTAACTAGCTACTAATAGGAGCCAAAGGGCTTAGCAGGAAGTGGTGCGCGAGTACATAACACCTCTCCTTCAAAGTAATACCGTAAGGTGATGCCGAAGGGGAATTCAGGTGAAAAGGAATCTAGGAGAGTGTTCTTAGTGGGTAGGCACGTAAGTGAATCCCACTCAGCTCCAAATTTGTTATACACTGGCATGAGCATGAACAAGTACAGGCCAGTCTTTAGAAAGATTTTTAACTCCTAGCTGCATGAAAAAAGCGATTGCAATTGAGGATGAATGAGCAGGCGCATTGTCGTAATGATGACACACTCTTTCTCTGCAAATGCGGCCGTTTTTTCTGGACTTCATCCTTCAAACGATTCAATAACGCTGCATAGTATACGCCTGTTATGGTTTTACCCTTTGCAAGATAGTCGATAAATATTACAACTTGCGCATCCCAAAACACGGAGGCCATAACCTTTCCCGCCGATTGTTGCGTTTTCGAGCGCTTCGGAGCACTTTCGCCCGGTGAAACTCACTGTTTTGCCTGCTGCGATGACACTGGTGTGTAGTAATGGATCCATGTTTCTTCCATGGTTATGAATCGGCGCACAAACTCCTTCGGATTGCGTGTAAGCTTGCTTAAACTTTCCTGAGAGAATCATAGAGGGTTTGAGCTGTTTAGTGGAATACCTTTTTTTGGTCCGTTGTAAGAAAACGCGGCACCCATCGCACGCAGAGTTTCTTCATACTCAAAACGGAATGCATTATGTTGCCAACTCATTCCATTGAAATGCCTAAAGCCTTAGCTAGCTCTCTCAATTTCACTTTTGGATCCTCCAATACTATATCGTGGATTTTATCGACGTTCTCTGTTGTAGTACCTCATTTGGGCGTCCAGAACGCGGTGCGTCAACGGTGCTCGTACGGCCACAACGAAAATCAGCAAACCACTTATGAATCGTTTCAATCGACGGAGCAGAGTCTGGAAAATACTTATCCAGCTTGGCTTTGGCTTCGGCAGCCGTTTTCTTGCGTAATAGTATTATTTTATCAAAACTCGAAACTCGGATTTCTCCATTTTCTCACTCTTCCCGCTGTTGTCACTAATGAATGTGTGGACAGAATTTTGACAGCCGTCATTTAAGGAGTGAAGCTCATAGAAAATGGTTCACATTGGTGATTACCAACGCCATCTGTAGGAAATTAAAGGGACTTTTCAGGCAGTCTAGTAGATGTGAAAAGGAGCTAATGAAGACATTCCATCCGGTACACGCGAAAAAATGCACAATATACAAAGGCGACATTTGAGCAAACTTCTTCGGCAGGTAGCAAACTGATAGTTTTCTAGATGATGTATTTCAAATCTTCAAAATGACAGTAATAAATCGGTAATCAATCATGATTTATACCTCGAATCATTAGCCCGATAGATAGAGCTTGTGTTCATATAATAAAAAAAAAAAAATTTTCGAAAATGTAGGCGATTTATACCTATTTGCTAACAACTGATTAAAACAGTCACCACTGTGTAGGGATTAACCGAATTCCAAGTGAAAAAAGCAGCGTCTTACTCTTGCTAATGAACCTTTCTCGCCAACGTCGGTGGTGTAGTGGTAAGCATTGCTGCTACTTGGCACCCCAGTGGGTCTGGGTTCAATCTCAGTCGACGTCGGTGGTTTTTCTGAGGCGAAAAAAACTGGTCACGTCTTTCTTCGGAAGGGAAGTAAAGCCGTTGGTCCCGGCTTATATTCGTGAGTCGATAGATAGGATCCAGGTGGTGGAGTCGTCTCCCTGGCGTCGGTGATTGTCACCATATGAGGAAATAGGCCGACGGAAAAAAATAGACCTTTCTCATCAGACGCAACCTTATTTTTCCTACAAAGGTAAAGAACTTCTCATAACGTTAGCGTTAATAACGTTTTTTTCTATGCACTCCTAATTTGTTACAAATTTTCGAAAGATCCAATTTGTTCCACATTTTGTGTTGAATATAACCATGTGGAACAAATATGAGGCGTTTTGGCAGCTCTGTAACGTAGCGAAATTATTTTCACCACAAAGCTCAAAACTTTTTCTCATCCCATTCTGAAAACTCTGTTGTTTATAGATTTTAGTCTAGCGGTTATTTTTAAATCTGTATACAGGCGAAGAGCTCGCCCTTCAATATAAATACCACTCCAGAACCGCAGACATCGATCGGCTTACAACTCAACTACAGGACACGCAGCTCGAAATAAACCAGGTCAACGCGATGGTTACGCGAATCCAAGAGTATCAACGACAAATGACCGATGCATTGGTCATGTTCAGAAATTTCATCGAAATCAATGATCCAGTTTTGGTGTCCGATCATTCGTTGAAAATTGAACCTTGATTCAGGAAGGCTAAGCTGGTCCTTCAGGAAAAAGAAGCCGAATACAAACGTGATCCAATTGAAGATAATAAGGCCAACGGTGGCGGGGCTAGTGAGGACAAGAAAACAGTGTTTGGCAGTTCGACACGAGCAATGGATTACAAAGTGCTGGATTCAAGGACGAATGTGCCAGTGAATTTGATAACAAACCAAGTGATCTGTTTACTTCATCAATCGGTGTGACAACGGATCCGTTCGCTGAACGCCAGGGCACCGTGCAAGATATTACCAAGGACGAGTTTAGATGCGATGCATTCATTGTATTGCACGCTAATTAACTATTAATTAACCACCGCTAATTAAATACTCACTTCTAGCCCTAGTAAGTTGTCTAAACCTCCTCGGCCGGAATCACTTAGTACTGCACTGCCTTCGAAGAAGGCGAAACAGACTCCACCAAGGCCAGCCCCAGAAAACCATTGCATGTCCCAATAACGACGAAGCCAGCGCCACCAGCAGCGATGTCGACGGAAGCCTTTAGCGATAGCAGCAGCGCCGGCAGTTTCGCCTACTTTGGTATCTTCGACAATAAGAACTTAAAACCTGCCGCTCCGTCATCTTCGATACTTGGAGGTACTTTAAGAGCCAGAATGGGCATGAATTCTCAAACCAGAACGACGGTTGAGGTAACCCTGTCCACATAACGCAAGCATAGTTGCACCGAACAAGAAATGCAACATCAACGGGAAACTCTGCTGCTATGAAAGGTTTCCATAGACATCAGCAAATTACTCAAACGATCGGACCCATCTATCCTATAAAACCTCAACGGACTACCCAGAACCCGATCAGCAATCAAACAAACGCAACAATGTGGCCATTGCCCAGTGAACAAGCGAACGGTGTAGTTCGTTCGGTCCACTCTCCGTTGCTTTGGAAGTTTTTTACTAGTTGTTTCAAGTGTGCAGTTTTATTTTTTTTTTTCTCAATCGCGAGTGAAATTCAGTTATGGTTTTCTGAAGAAGAAAACGTTGTGTGTTAAGCAGTGCAACAACGTCATAAATTGCAATTATCAATATTGCCACGATCTAAAAGCCATATTTCGGCATCTATACGGCACGCACACCAGCACTCCATCGTGTGGAGTGTGCATACGTTCATCTGCTAACCACAACCGACCATCATCATCATCGTCATCATTATCATCGTCGTTCAGCCCAACGTTTAGCCGGTACACGCGGCCACACATCGTCACTCGGCAGCAGCTGTACATTCGTTGACCGGCTGCAGCAGATCAGTAATACATATAAGATAAGCTTTTGGTTTTCTCTCTGCTGAATACATTGTAATTTTATTGTGTGTGAGAGTGCGTGAGAGCGTTCGAGAGATTGTGCTTAGCTTAAGTTTGTTTATCTGTGATTGATTGTAGATAATTGCGTTAGTGGTTGAGCGTCATAAGCTCCCACGAACGAGCCATGTATGATTTATCGGAAGATGAATCATCTATGGCGCAAAATGATGGGGTAGCTCATAAAGTTACCCGTTCGCGTGCTTATCCAGATGGTTCAGCTGGTCCATGGGTTGTCTATTTTCAGCCCAAAACGAAACCTCTGAACGTTTATCAGATCAGTAATGATCTGACGAAACGATTCTCGGCCGTGACCGAGATAATTTAAGTCAGACCGAATAAACTTCGGGTCGTTGTGTCTCGGCTTTTTTTTTTTGCACCGATATTTCAGCAAGGTCAATATCGCGTGAAAAAGAGAAATACTCACGTTGGTGCGTCAACTTTGACGCTAGCTGTAGTCCAAACCACTTGATGGAAACAGTTTAAATTTTGTCCACATTATTTTCTGTATTGTTTAAAGCTATGGAGAAATTTATGCTACCTAAATTTTTCATGGAAATACGGATTTTTGAATTTGCTATGTCTAAAAATGACTTTTTTCACATGATAACTTCAAATTTATAAGTTTCATCAACATGAAATTTGATCACATAAGGTCTATACATTGCTTATAGTGTTGTCAAATTTTCAGCCAAAAATATTGATAATTGACAAAGTTATAGAAGGTTGAACAACGTGTTTTTTGGAAGCAAAATTTTGCTTGGCTTTTTTTTTTTTGCTACTTAGTGTAAATGCTGAGAGGAAGTTGTCGCACAACATGTTTACGTAATTTAACTGATGTATTTTTCTGATATACAGTTATGTACCATGCTGACTGACGGTAAAATATCAAGAATTATCAGCTCGTCCACGTCACGTCGTGGCTCGCTTTCCAGTTCCGAAGACACACCAAGCTACATTGTAGCGACGGTTAGAACCCGACACATGGAACGTGACAATTTGATAGGAACCGTTGGCATCGGCATCGGATTCCAGCTGACCGCAGTTAATTAGCCTAGGAAGTCTGCTAACTGGATGGTCTCAGCAACGTAGGAGAGTCAGTCATTTATCAGGATCGACCGGGAATAAGGAGTGTATCGAAAATAAGCTATCCACAAACTTTCTTTCAAATTATGTTGAAACCCGATATTTTATTAATACAAAAAACTGATCCTTTATTGTACGAGATTAAACTTGAACATAATGAAGACCGGATGAAATTTAAGTTATTCCTTCACGAATTTTCGAACTTTGGATCGAATGCTTTTCATCAAGTTCCGGACAAGTGTTGCATCGTATTTTTTGGACGCTTGAGCCCAAATTTTTTGAACTCCTGCATGTTCCCAGCTGCCTTACCAGTCTTCTTGAAGACCCTCTTCACGATTGCCCAGTAACGTTCGATGGGTCAAAGCTGAGGGCAATTTGGTGGATTGATATTTTTCTCAACGAAATCTATACCCTTTTTAGCAAGCCAATTCAGAGTGGTTCTGGCATAGTGAGCCGACGCTAAATCCGGCCAAAACAGTGGAGGTGTACTATGCTTCTTATATAAAGGCAGCACTCTTCTGGAGACACTCAGATCGATAGATTTCCGCATTTATAGTTCCGGTAGTGTAAAAAATGGTTGACTTCAAACCACAGGAACATATTGCTTGCCATACCAGTACCTTTCTCCACTTGAATCGACCTGTCCGCATCGCTCACATCCTCCTCAACGACGGCAGTAAAGTGTTGTAGACCTGGAAGGGTTTTTGAGTCCTCCTTTACATAGGTCTCATCGTCCATCAAAACGCATGCATCCGGACCCTTGTTGCTGCTCGCTTCTTCTGTTCTGCACTTTGTTTCGAGATTTTCTGCTTCTTGTAGGTCTTCAGGTGGTTTCGCCTCTTGATACGCTGGATCATTCCGACACTCGTTCTGATTTGTTCTTCATGATTAGAGATACCACTTTCTGCTCCAGTTTCGGGTTGGAAGAACCGGGTTTTCTGCCTCTTCCTGGTAGCGCATCCAAAGAATAGTGTTCCCCAAACTTATGAATGATGGTTTTAACACTCGCATGATGAATTCCAAACCGCTTCGCCAATTTTCGCATAGTAATACCTTTCTCACTTAGCCATATGTCCAGAACCTTAATTTTCACTTCCTTTTCAATACGCGACATTTTGAAAACGCAGAATTTGAACCGCACAAAGAAGTAAACAAAAGAAAGCTGACACTCAAACGCACAGCATGCAGTGTTCAGAGCATAAAAAACCATCACAAATACATACGTACAACGCAAATGTATGTGGATAGCTTACATTCAATACACTCCTTAGTTGTCAGAAAGCCTCTAAAAATGTGTAAAAGTAACAGTGGAATAAATTACATGTAACAGTTATTTTACTACTAGTTCCTAAGAAGCTCTAGGTGACATTTGGACATAAGTATGCAACAATCAATCATGGTTATTGATTTTATTTTTATGATTTGACCGTAAGGAAGGATCAATTTCCATTGGGGAAATTCTTTGTCTATCCGATTGTGGTAAGCTAAGAAGCTATTAGGCTAGTAAGCTAATTTACTAAGGTCAGTCGATGCCAATGTCTCCTATCCAATTGTCACGTTCCAGGTGCCGGTTTCTAGCCGTTGCTACAATGTTGCTTGGTGTTTCTTAGGAATGTTTTGTTGTTTCTCAGAAGGGGCGATAATTGTCCGTCAGCATGCTGTGTATGATCGCTTGATTATGGTAGTGATGAGACTGACAGCATGGTACATAACTCCCCCTTTCCTATCTTAAACCGAACCGCTCAACGACTGTTCAGAAGTGATACCTGTTATCCCGTGAGCATCTGGATATTGTATGGTTATTTTATTCCAGGTTCTTCTTCACGCTTCAAGCTATTTGAAAAGGTATGCTGGAAAACTAGGAAACTTACAGTTCACTTGACTACTTTTCAAAAATAAAAACATATATAAAAAACTGAAACACTTTTTCAAACTATCACTAGTAAACGCGAACAAATTTCTTTAAATTCCCCTAGAAAAAAAAAAGATGAAAGATAGGCCTATTTTGTATGTTTCCAATAACTAATAAATTTTTTGAAGATATCGAGTCTTAATTTGCCATCACCTTTGCAGTTCCATAGCTGAGGAATAATTAACATGTATTTCTCTGCAAAACAAGATTGATCGGAACTTGAGCCGCAGCGGTAGCAAAACTAATATGTATTGAGAACTACAAAAAAACACCATCATTTTGTTCGGGTTCCCTGCGAATGATGCACTTTCCTGGAGGGGAAAAATAGCGCTGTTCCCCATGCAATCCACTCGCCAGATGCACCGAGAGTCCTTATAATAACCGACTGCAGATTCAAACACAATTAGTTTGCCGGTAACCGTCGAATGCTTAACTAAGCTCAGATTGTTCGATCAAGTCAATATCGATTGTGTGTGGATATCAAGTGAGTGTGCTGAAATTAAAACGTGATGGGCGTTCCTACAAAGTGTTTGATCATCAGTGATAACTACTGTTGCGAATAGAGAAAAAAAAAAGTTCTTTCGTTCCACCTAGCACAAAATTGATGATTTCTTCCAGAAATATTTCACTAATTACTTTTTCAAACAAAGTTTCTTGCATAAATAATTATTATTTATTCGTTAGACTAACATATTAATTTCTAAAAGTCATTAATCCAAGTTTAGTTGCTGTGTTTTTGGTTTATGTGAACAGTTTGAAAGTTTTTTTTCGGCCGACACAGCAGAGTGAAACTGATGACTCTATGTAGGTGATTGGGTTTTAAGAAAAACAAGTTCCTGTTCATTTACCCGTCGTTTTTGCAATTATTTCACTGTTCGTTCGAAATAATTGTTTCGCAATCGAAAAAATAGAGAATGTGCCACACTTGATGTGCTATGATTCAACAGTTCTTCTTCCGCATTAACATCTTTGACATTATTAGGCTGCACACAAAGTGTTATGGTTTGAGTAAATTCGTTAATACTGCTATTTTCATTTGTGGCGCCAAGTCAACAGTCCACTATGGCGCGGCTCCATGCAAAGTGGTGGCCGAAAATATGTTTTTGGGTTTTCCGCATGTTTTTAAAAGTATTCTAGTAAGTTTAGCATAAAATAAGTCATATTTATGCATTTTCATCGCATCCGGAAGGTGTAACTAGTATTTAACCCAGTTATGAGCTACGTATTCCTGAACATTAATTTTGGGGGCAGTTCAAATGCAAATCACCCCCTCCCCCCGCTAAAACATATCTGCCTTGTCATAAAACCTTTTATTAATGACCTTTCTCTTAAAACTAAATCAAATTCACAAGCAATTCTACTCATTTTCTTCATTTTCATCAACAGCAAAATCATAATCTAGTTGTTCAACATCATCCATTAATTCGTCTAGTGCATTCAGAACTGTCAAGATCTACGAATACTTAAAGTGATTTACTACTTAATTTGTTTTTATTTCCATTCATTCGCCTTACATACTAATTTACAATTTTAAGAGTTTTAGCCCAGTGGGCTCTTCAGCTTTGTTTTAAATGTTTTATGTGTTTAATGTGTTTGAAGTTATTTATCTTTTAATTAGCTTTACAGTTCAGCCCTTGGGGCATTTTTAGTTTTAAAATTTGATAACCTACCTAATCTACAACTAAAACTACAATTGGAAAATCCTAGGGGTGGGGAACCAGATTCCGAATGATCTGGTGATCCGATGTCAGGCAGCGTGCCATGTACCGATTGATAGACTCACTAAAGCGATCGTCGAGCATTTTTATCTCAGCCAGACGGTGGACCTCAGATGTTCTTGTCCTTGGAGGGGTGTTCAGGATCATCCTGAGGAACTTATTTTGGACACGCTGAAGTTTCAGGTGATGTGTTTTAGCGCACCTTTCCCAGATTGGCATGCCGTACTCGATTACTGGAAGTATGATTTGCTTGTAGACAGCAAGCTTGTTTTTCAGGGATAATGTAGACCTTCTGTTGATTAATGGGTACAGCTTCAACAGAACGTTACACTTTGTGACAGTTTTGTCAACCTGTTCCCTGAAAATAAGCCTGCTGTCTATTGTAACGCCAAGATAGACAGCTGATTTGGCTTATTCTACGGTTGTGTTGTTTAGGCTAATTTTACAATCCTCAGGCGGAACAAGTCTAGGAGAGTTGGAGTGTGGAAATAGGATGACCTGGGTCTTCGCCGCATTGATACAGATCTTCTAATCGTTGAAGTATTCAGACAGAACATTCAGGCTTCGCTGCAGTTTCGCTGTAAGCGCACTTATTTCCCTACCATTGTGGACGACTGCGGTATCATCGGCGAACAACGACAGAGATCCATTTTCAGGGAGCGGGGGTATGTCCGATGTGAATAGGTTGAACAGAAGTGGACCTAGTACACTTCCCTGCGGAACACCGGCGGAAATCTCCTGTGCATCGGAAACTGCACCTTGCAGCGAAACACGGAATGATAATTTTCAATTATCTTCACCAGAAAGATAGGAAGATTGCACTGATGCAGCTTGTACGCCAAGCCATCATGCCACACGTTATCAAAGGCCTTCTCGATGTCGAGAAGTGCCATGGCAGATAATTTCGAAACAGACTTGTTCCGTCTGAGGATGTTACTGACTCGATTAAGTTGATGAATTGTCGACCGACCACGTCGGAAGCCAAATTGTTCGTCGAGCAAGATGTTCAGCTCGTCGGCAGATGAAAGAAGCCGACGGTGGATCGCTTTTTCAAACAGCTTGGATAATCCCGAGAGAAGGCTGTTGGGCCTATAGCTCTTGGAACATGAAGGATCTTTCCCAGGTTTCCGGATGGGGATGACTTTGGCTGACTTCCAACACGTGGGGAAGTAGCTAAATCGCAGGCATTGGTTGAAAATCAACGCCAGATGGTTATAGAACTGGGGGCTCAATTGTTTGAGCTCCAAGTTCATGATGTTGTCGAAACCTGGGGCCTTCATGTTCTTTGAGCATTTGATATAAGTCAACAATTCGTCAGCTGAGATCTCCAACTCCTCTGTGAAGTCGTTGGGGCTTATATGGATGTTAGTAATAAGCGCGTTAACGACAGCTTCGTGTTGACTGGCGATGTTTTGTCCGAGATTGTGGGAGCTAACGAAGTGTTGACTTATCTCAGCAGCCTTCTCTGCAGGAGTTATCAAGCGATCCTTAGTGCCATTGTTGTCTAGTGGGATCAGCGGTGGAATGGGCCTAGGCTTGGTTTTCAAAATTTTTGTCAACTTCCAGAACGGCTTAGCACAATCTGGGAGAGAGCGGATCTTGTCGGAAAAATAGTTGTTTCTGAGGTCCATCATTCTGGCCTTAATAATTTTAGTCATCCGATTGCAATGACTTTTTAAAGTAGGCAAACCAGTTCGCTGGTATTGCCTTCGGGTAGCGTTGCGCAATTGAATCAGTTCTTTAGTGGGTCTATCAATGGGTACAGAGTCACTCACCTGATCAATCACCGGTACATGTTGCTCCCGGGCCTGGGAGATCGCTTGCTCGATGCTCTGCAGCTGCGCTTCGATGTCATCAACCGACTCAAGGTGCATATCGAAATCGATGTTGTCGTCAACGTGTTGTCGGAACCTCTCCCAACTAGCGCGATGGTAGTTCCGTCTGATGATACGATGCCGGTTGACCGAGGAGCCCACTTCGGCCACCACCAGATAGTGGTCCGAGCTGAGCTCCTGGTGTACGATCGGCTGGGCGATGTTGCTCCCCATGTTGGTGAGGAAGATGTCAATTGTCGAATGGACCCCGGATCTGCTCAACCGGGTGGGAGTATCTGGGCCCAGAACGGTGTAATGGCCCTCTTCAAGGTCTTCCTGTAGGATAATTCCGTTCTGATTCCGCCGGGTGTTCCCCCAGGTTTCGTGTTTCGCATTTAGATTGCCGACGATGATAAATTTCCCCTGCCTTCGAGTGAGCTTGCGAATGTCGTTCCGTAGTACCGTTGTTGTTTCGTTAGCGGTGCTGGCTTGCTTGGGACAATAAGCCGCGATGATGGTGATAGGGCCGATTACAGTTTCGACCTCGATTCCGATGGCTTCGATTGACTGCAGCTGAAGACTCGGAAGCAGATGGTAGTTGATGTTGTAGCGCAGGGCGATCGCAACTCCTCCTCCGCTAGAGCCGCTACGATCAAGTCGCACAATTTGGTATCCTGGGCTGAAAATGGTGAGTTCCGGCTTGAGATGTGTCTCGGTGACGATGGCGATGTCGATGGCCTTCCTGTTAAGGAAGTCACCGAGCTCGATTGTTTTGTTCCGGATGGAACAAGCATTCCAATTTACGATGTTGATGGTGCGATTATGGTCCATATTTGAAAATAAATTTCATCGTCACGGATGTGGCGGCTTTGAGCTGTTCCTCCTTGGAGCGGCAGGAACGTAGTTGACGATAGAGCTCTTGGACGAACTCGACCATTTGCTCCGAGTCGTAGAGCTGTCCATCGGCGGGTGGTTGCGAGGATGTACTGCAACCCGGATTGGCCCAGCCTGGAGGAGGAGCCGGAGTGGAGGCGGTGGCGGCTGCCGCGAATCGATGCTGAACGGAGACTGATGGGCGGTTTGCTTGGCGGTGATTCAATGGGATCGGCAATAGATTTGGCACCTGGTACCGGAGCGTCGGGAAATTTTCTTCATCCAGTCGAGGTGGCGAACGGCGTTGCCCAGACCAGGACTTAGTGGACGCCTGTTTGCGGATCGCCAGGAACTCTGCACGCTTGGGACAAGTTCGGTTGTTACCTTCGTGATTAGCGCCGCAGTTGGCGCACTTTGGTGGTGTTCCTTCATCCATTGGGGCACAATCCATGGTAGTGTGTGCTCCGGCACAATTGTCGCAACGTGGTTTCATGTGGCAATTTCAAGTTCCGTGGCCAAACACTAGGCAGTTGCCACACTGCGTCACGTCGTGCTTTCTCGGGCGATACCGGTCCCACTCGACAATCACGTTGAAAAGGGCCCGTATTTTCAACACGTCTGCCATCGCGATGGAACCCTTCTCCAGATGAACTAGATAGAGTTGGTCTCGATGATTTCCCTGTTGTTGACGCTTGATCGGGAACACTTTCACTGGTTTCAGAGCCACCGCTTTCAGCTCAGCAATTATTGCCTCCGGGGTGAATTCCAGAAGGTCACGCAGAATCACCTTCAGCGGCTTGTTTCCTGGTGCGTCGTGAGTGTAAAATTCATGTTTCTTGATGACAAGGTGAGCATAAACAGCACGGTAGTCAGCCTCCGTCGAGCACATAATCTTGGTACCAGTACTGCACAGCTTGAAAAGCGGTTGAATTTTCATTGCTGCAAGCTCAGTCCTAAGAGCAGCGATGTCCTTTGACGTGGTAAAGAGCGGGGGGACTTTAACCTTCTTTGGCACCTCCTGTACCGGGAGCACGGAAAATTTGTTGCTCGCTAATAGTCGAGCGTTTGGGTCCGCTGGATCGGCGTCGTCTTGGCGCAGCCGCTTGGAGCTACTCGGTTTCGGTATGGCGTCAAGAGCTGATGCCACTGGCGTGGATGTCACCACGTGTTGATTATTTCGACCCAATGCCACGGCAACAGGTCGAGCGAAAAAACTTGGTGAACTTTGCAGCGCTTGCTTTTGCCTTGCCACCACCAAAAGATGAGCAAGCACAGGTGATAATTCGCGAGCCGGACACGCAATCGCGAGAAAGTGGGCGAGGGGGAAACACGGTTGACTGTATTAGTATGGTCCAAATCACAGTGACGTCACACCTCAGATTTGACAGGTACTGGTGTCCTTGTGTTCAGAAATTCGTGTGTGAGAAAAAAAGACGGGAAGCACGACGGTTATTGCTATCTCTTATACTCTCGTGGTCAAAAGTGAGGTTAGCTTTTTCCGTGGAATAGTCTATTGTTCACGGAATGTGAGGCATTCCGTCAGTTTGATTTCGAGATGGTACAGTTCGGATCGCACACGAACGATGCTGCAAACGAGAGCGCACGGATCCATCGGTGTGCACGCACTAGGAACTTTCGCTATTGCGAACAAATAGAGTTATTACTTTTCACCGTTGGAACGCCCAATGGGTGTTAGATAGAATACAGACACTCACACATGTCACCATCCAAAGCGAAAATAAAATAAAATCTTGCGAAATCGAAAAACAATCTTGCTTTTTTTATTTTGGTTAAAACATTGGTTTTTGAACGGTTTTAATTTATAACCAAATTCGGGGAGTAATGGTCATTCGGGGAAGTATTAATTCAGGGTAATGTTCATTCGAGGAGAGGGGTCATTCGTGGCATTAAAATTCGATGTAATAGCATTTGAGGAAACGTCTTGAAGACACGCCGGGCTATCTGTCATACGATAACTGTATTCAAGGTTCGAAATTTTGCTGAAGGCAGCCACTTTTGACCGAAGCTATAAATTACTGAAAAATAAATTCCCCTAAATGCTAGACCATAGACTAACTCTAAGACCAGAAGGTCCCGAACGAATACGATTTTTTTCTTGGCTCAGTCAGTACTAGCAAATCGGTCCCAAGCTTAATAATGTGCCCCTAATAATCAACTCACACGAACACACTCTCAAATATTCTGTCAAAATAACACAGCAAATCAAAAATTCACTGTTCTACAACAGTGAACCAACTTCAAATCGCTAGTTGCATATTGATTGTTGGCTAGACTTGCAATTTAGAGTTTCAACATTATCAAAAGGCGAAAGAGAGGGACGAGAATGGGGTTGTTAAAGATAAAACACAACCTAATATTTTTATTATTCTAACGCAGAGATATTTTTCAATTGAATCTAGAAAAATGAATAAAATACTATGGTTGATCACCACCTTATCCATTGCACTACGATGTACTAGAGGAGAAGAATTCGAGCTTGTTTTCAAATGGAAACAACTGACGCATGACAGCATGTTTAAGTCCAATGGTAATAATTATCCAAGTTTCATACACCCTCAATTCACCGTGTTTTCACGTTAATAGGATTCAAAGATATTGTCTTCACTGAAGACCCGTTTCCCAGCATCGATGAAAGTATAGATGAAACGTTCAATGGGTACAACAACATCCCTATGGGAGCTACACACTACAAAGGACGCGTTTTCATTTCCATTCCCCGAAGACGTCCCGGAGTTCCCGCTACCCTCAACGTGATTGACATCAATAATCAAAAAGGTGACAAGAGTCCACGGCTTAAGGCCTATCCGGAGTATGTGGTCAATCAGTTGCATGTATGATTTTAAAAAAAAAAACCTTTCAAAGCATTACAATTTACCACTTCTCAACATTCCAGAGTGATTATCATGCTGACCACAAACGCATCATTTCCGTTTATCGTACCACGGTCGACAAATGCGAACGACTGTGGTTCGTCGATACCGGTATACTTGAATATCCGAACAACACCATGCAAGTACAACGTCCCCAGCTCTGGATTATCGACCTGAACCACGATAAAAAGGTTCGCACTTTCAAGATTCCAGAATCTATCGTTCAGCAAGGCGTTGGAATGGCTAGTCTGGCAGTGGACGTGGAAGCCGGCGATTGTGGGAATTCGTTTGCCTACATTCCGGATCTTGTGCAGGGTGCTATCTACGTCTATAGCTTCAAGGCGAATCGGATGTGGTCGTTTCGCCATTCCTCATTTCAACATGACCGGGAAAGAACCGCTTTCAACGTTGCCGGTCAACGTTTCAGATGGGACGATGGAATATTCTCGATCACCGTGGGCAACCGCGATCCAGCAACTCGCTCGAAGCCGGTTTACTACCATCCCATGGTAAGCACATCGGAATTTATCACTTTTGCGGAGGTGCTGCAAAATGAAGCTCTCGCAAATGCTGGTGGCTATGAGAATCTTTTCCAGCGAATGGGCGACCGTGGTATTAACGCCCAATCCACTATGCATCACTACGATCCCGAATCGCAGGTGCTTTTCTATGCGGAGGTAAACCGAAACCTGATCGGTTGTTGGAACACACGGGTAAAAAACCGGCTGCACGTTACCAAGAATAAAATTGATAATCAATTCTTCCCCTTTAACAGACTAACTTCTCTGCAGAAAACCATGACATCATCCACCACGATAACGAGCGGTTGATTTATCCCACCGATTTGAGTGTGAGTTGAAGCTACCCTATAATTATCTGTTTATAAGAACGTGTACTTCATTGCATTTTGATGATTGATTGCAGGCGGATGAGACCGGAACTATTTGGGTGCTATCCAATAATCTCCCAACGTGGATCTATTCTCGGCTGAACGAAACCCGGTACAATTTCTTTCTCTGGCGTCAGCAACCACGAACAGCAATTGAAGGAACCAAGTGCGAAGCGTCGTTCGATTGATATGCATTAACTGATTAACGTTTGCTAAGCAAATAAAAAAATAGGGCAACAAAGACTTCTCTGGATATGTTCTAGATAATTCAGACTGCCACTCTACAAATCAACAATGCTTTGACCTAAAAAAAAAAGAATTCATAGAACTCATTATGTATTTGCAAAGGTTTTTTCGTTCTTTTTTAAGATAACCCGTAGAAGTTTCTTATAGCAACCAATGAAATAAATCTTCAGTTACTCTTCAATTAGCGTCAATGATAAGCATGAAACGATCATTTGTTTCCCAGTCGTCAAAATAAAGAGTGTAGCTATAAACATTTCAAAATTCCCAACTTTTCAAAACACTGTAATTTATTACAGCTTAACATGTTAAAATATTAATTAAACTGACAAATAATTCAGATTGCTGATTTCGGTAATATAATCGAGCTTTAGCATTTATATCGTCCATCAAGTTCTGTCTAGTAGGTTCTGTGCACTTCCTGGACGCTGCTGGCCAGTTTTTTTTTTTCAAAAGGTCTGACATGTTGTGGGTCCATGTACCTGCCTTTTTGAGGTTTCGCTTGATGATTGCTCAGAAGCGTTTGATTGGTCTCAGTTGGGGACAGTCAAACCTAGGGAGGGAAGGTCGCCGGAGAACCTGCCACCGCTAAGGCTACACTTAGAAAAGAGATAAAAGCCAGCAGACGAGCCTGCATTGAGGGTCTGTGTTCGAAAGCCAACAGAATTGTCCAATGACAATGGGACCGCGGACGAAAGGGACCAGACGACCGTTACTAACGAGAAACTCATTGTGTTAGGCAAGTCGCTGAATTTGTCCATGCTGCTGAAAATGTGTGAATGTTAAGTGGTTATTTTGTTCAAAAATATATCTCAAACATACATCTTACCCTCTTTCAGCTCACTCTATAAAGGTGCAGCTACAAAGCAACGCCACTGTTGTGATTATCATTAGGGAAACCACTGATTCCTTTAGCGAACTTCCGAAGAAGTTGCTACAAAGCTGAAAATGTTGTTTATTTAATAACATGATGTATAAATATGGTTCAAAGGGGATAAAACTTACATTTTCAGTGTCCTTATTGCTAGATTAATTGAAATCACAATGTTTGCCCTTCGTATAAAAAACATCGAAGGAGATGTCATAATTACCCCACTGCAAAAATGATTGCCCTTAAAAAATGACGCAACACTCCCTGCACTTTTGGAGACGAATGATATTCTCGTCGTCTGTAAACCCGCACATTGCAGTGGTGTTATTGAACGTTGATAGGAACGGGGGCAAGTCTCTCGATATGGCTTGGCGAGCAGCGAGTTGTTGACTTGTTGGTGGTTGATACTGCGATACGGATACCGGAGACGGTAGCACCACATTGCGACTGGCCCGCCCATGTGCCGGCATACCCTGGGGTACCGATGGGCATGGAGAACAATTAATTGGGACTCCGGGCTCATGCAATGGAATTGCCAAAGATCTGCTTTCATCGCTGTGTAGACGACTAGCATGACTAGGAGTCCATCTCGGTTCTGGCATTGTGCTGTGTTGGATCGACGATGGATGCTGGACGAGCAGCGGAGTCTTCAATGAATCAGAGAATTTCATACAAAGCTTCCCTTCGTCGAACAAAGTGTTCGTCTTTCGCACCCAGCTTTCAACTCTACTGGAACCTGCCCCATACGACGATCCTGAGCGGCTTTGCTCGAGGATGCTGTACTTCTTTTGGATGTACTCCCGGTGAAGAGCATTTTCTTCCTCTAGTTTCTGAAGCTGCAATCTCAGTGACCTTTGGGAGGAGCTCGAATTTTCGGTTCCAGATCTCGCTTTATCCAATCGTTTCTCTTTCTCTGTCTGAGGTATTCGTACAGAAGGAAGCACTTCTGGATCTGCCGAAACGGTTATATCTGGTAGCACAATGGGTGTTGGATTTTCCCGCCGTGCGGCACTCCTGGTGACTACTCGTAACGTGTTGGTGGGTTGTTTCATTCCTGCTAAAGAAGCCTTTTCGCCGCTTGACTTTTGCTGCTGATCCCGCCTATTGACACTATTAGTTGTTGGGAGTTGTTGATCGCCTGTTGAGATTGTTTGCTGGCCCCTTGGTTCGGCTGCGCATTTAGAACAAAGCCAGTCCACGTTTTCAACATCCTCTGTCACTCCCACGCATGAGAAATGGGGCCAGTCGTGGCACCGGTCACACTGCACCATAGCATCGCTGTCGGGTTCCATGCAAGACTTACACGATCTTCCTGGGAGATAATTTCGATTTAACTACGTATTCTTTATATTCAACTTAAGACCACTTACGTTTACTATGCGCTCGGCAACTTTCGATGCTCTGACGGTGATTAAAGGGCGATACGGTCAAAATTTGGTCAATATCAACTTGACGTATTTCTTTCAATTTTGCATTTAAAAAACCTGAACACCCCTCATTTTGAAGGTGTGTGTGTGTAGAATGTTGCTCCTATTTTGATTTTGGAATTCACTCTTCAGTTGCCAAAATGCCGTCCAAGCAAGAAGAGCAGCGTATCAAAATTTTGCTCGCGCATCGCGAAAATCCGAGCTACTCGCACGCAAAGTTGGCAAAATCGCTAAAAGTTGCCAAATCAACCGTTACAAATGTAATTAAAGTGTTTGGGGAACGTTTGTCGACAGCCAGGAAGTCTGGATCGGGGGGAATTCGAAAACTGGAAGCCGCTGAGACGACAAAGAGAGTTGCCGGTAGTTTCAAGCGAAACCCTAACCTATCTCTCCGAGATGCCGCAAATAAGCTGGGTGTATCGTCTACAACCGTGCATCGAGCCAAAAAACGAGCCGGACTATCGACTTACAAGAAGGTAGTGACTCCAAATCGCGATGATAAACAAAATACGACGGCCAAGCGCGATCCCGGAGGCTGTACACGACGATGCTGACGAAGTTTGACTGCGTGGTAATGGACGACGAAACCTACGTCAAAGCCGACTACAAGCAGCTTCCGGGACAGGAGTTTTATACGGCAAAAGGAAGGGAAAGGTAGCAGATATTTTCAAGCACACGAAACTGTCAAAGTTCGCAAAGAAATATCTGGTTTGGCAAGCCATCTGTACCTGTGGCTTGAAAAGCAGCATTTTCATAGCTTCCGGGACTGTCAACCAAGAAATTTACGTGAATGAGTGTTTGAATAAACGTCTGCTGCCTTTCCTGAAGAAACACGGTTGTTCCGTACTGTTTTGGCCGGATTTGGCATCTTGCCATTACGGTAAAAAGGCCATGGAGTGGTACGCCGCCAACAACGTGCAGGTGGTTCCCAAGGACAAGAACCCTCCCAACACGCCAGAGCTCCGCCCAATTGAGAAATACTGGGCTATTGTCAAGCGGAACCTAAAGAAGACCAAAAAAACTGCTAAGGACGAGCAGCAGTTCAAAGCAAACTGGCTTTCTGCGGCGAAGAAGGTGGACAAGGTGGCTGTACAAAATCTGATGGCAGGGGTCAAGCGTAAGGCCCGGCAATTCGGATTTGGAAAAGCGGAAGCCTAACTGAATATTTTTCCTGAATTTTATACTAATTGAACTTGAAAAAGAAATTTAATTTGATTTTTTAAATAAACGATTTCACCGATTTACACGCGTTTTCCCTTGACCAAATTTTGACCGTATCACCCTTTATGCTATGGCAAACCAACTAATTAATTATATCCTGGATTCAGTGTGCCGTTTTATCGGATAAGCTAATGTAGACAACTGTTATTTAGGTTTCATATTATTTAACATAATTCACTGCGTCTTACCGTACGAACAATGGTAAATCGATAAATTTGCACTAGTTTTCAGACAATCAATTCTAATCTCTATCAACTGACTACTTCACAATTGGAATGTAAAGGTTCTCGAGGAGCGATTCAAGTACTTCTCGACAACCGCCCGTCCCTCAATCATCCGAACCAAGAGACACCACACAAACGCATGACTGCAATGTTCATCGTACGAGTTCCAGTTCCGTTCTGTTTCGCTATTTACCGGTAACGCTACATCCAAAGGATCGAGCAGTTCAAACGTTTGCTTTCTTCGACGAAGGATCGGAGCTTACTCTGTTAGACAATGAGTTAGCAGAGGAGCTTCAACTTGAAGGCGATATGCTACCGCTATGTCTTCGATGGACTGGAGGAGCGGAACGAAGTGAGAAAAACTCTCGAATCGTTAATCTAGAAGTCGCTGGAGTTCATAATAAGAAAAGATTCCCTCTTACATCCATCAGGACCGTCAAGGAACTTCTTTTGCCACTCCAAACGCTTGACGCTGCTGAATTGAAACAGCTCTATCCGCATTTACGCGGACTACCGATCAAATCATACCGTGACGCCCGACCACGAATTCTTATCGGCATGAAACACGTTTCTGTCGGAGTAGTTTTGAAATGTAAGGGAGGAAACGTGGAAGACCCTATCGCTGTCAAAACCCGCATTGGCTGGACGGTCTGTGGAAAGCTGACTCATAATGCCGAAGATTCTGCGCAGTGTATGGTTCACGTTTGTACGGACACTCAAGACCCGGACGAACTTCTTCATCAGGCTATGAAGGCATACTTTGCATTGGACAGCCTAGGCGTCGTCCACCCAAAAGGAAGTCTTCTTCTTTCTTCTGAAGATCAGCGTGCCAAACATCTCCTCGAATCAACAACCAAACTCCGTGGTAACCGCTACGAAGTAGGATTGCTGTGGAGACACGAGAACTTCCGTTTACCAGACAACCAAGCGATGGCTTTGCGTCGTCATCAGCAACTGCAAAAGCAATTGGAGCGAGACCCTCAGTTAGCAGCAATACTAAATGGTAAGATCACCGACTATGTAATCAAGGGGTATGCCAGAAAGTTGGAGGTAGAGGAACTTAGTCATCCGTACCCACGCGTTTGGTATTTGCCCATATTTCCGGTTACAAACCCCAACAAGCCGGGAAAGGTAAGACTTGTGTGGGACGCAGCAGCCAAAACTTTCGGGGTTTCGTTGAACACCACCTTGTTAAAGGGTCCTGACCTATTGTGTTCGTTGTGGGCTATACTTCTAAAATTTCGCCAAGGTCGAATCGGACTATCTGGAGACGTTCGTGAGATGTTTCATCAGGTTTTGATGCGAACTGAAGACCAGCATTGTCAGAGGTTCTTTTGGGTAGATAAAAACGGTGAACTCGCGGTCTACATCTTACAAGTCATGAGCTTTGGTGCTAGCTGCTCCCCATGCTGCGCCCAATATGTCAAAAATTTAAATGCGGAGCGTTTTCGTGCAACACACCCAACCGCTGTGGAGGCCATAATGAAACACCATTACGTGGACGATTTACTGGCAAGCGTGGATGAGGAGAATGAAGCCATTCGGCTGGCGGAAGAAGTAAAATTTGTACATGCTCAGGGCGGGTTTTGAAATCCGAAATTGGATGTGCAATTCCAAAACGGTGCTTACGGCTCTTCAAGAAGGCGATACTTCGGAGAAGGATATGGATCTTTCTTCAGAAAAAGCCATCGAGAAAGTTCTTGGTATGTGGTGGAGTACATCCACAGACGAATTTTTGTTCAAAGTAGGATGGAACCGCTACGATTCGCTCCTTCTGACAGGTCAACGACCGCCCACTAAACGAGAAATGCTTCGTGTTTTGATGACGATTTTTGATCCTTTGGGACTCGTCGCACACTTCTTGATATTTCTGAAAATCTTGCTTCAGGAAGTCTGGCGATCAAAGATCCAGTGGGACGAAGAAGTTACAGGAGACTTATACAGGAAGTGGCAACTATGGACAAAAGTTCTCCCCCAAATAGAGACCGTCCGCATTCCACGCTGCTATAGCTCTTCTATGCTCCTAAACAGCTGTACCAATATCCAACTCCACACGTTCGTCGATGCCAGCGAAAATGGATTTGCTGCGGTAGCTTTTCTTCGATTCGAGTCCAACAGATCTACGAAGTGCTCAATAGTTGCTTCGAAAGCACCAGTGGCCCCGCTGAAATTCCTGTCAATACCTCGGTTGGAGCTTCAGGCTGCTGTCCTTGGCGCGAGACTTTCACAGGCCATAATCTCTTCGCTATCGCTCCGCATAACTCAACGAGTATACTGGTCAGATTCA
Source organism: Aedes japonicus (assembly GCA_034211315.2). Lineage (NCBI taxonomy): Eukaryota > Metazoa > Arthropoda > Insecta > Diptera > Culicidae > Aedes > Aedes japonicus. Next base: position 35,045 of record JASCZW010004688.1, on the reverse strand, counting down.
CGAGACGTGCTCTATTGGATCAACTCAGATCACCGGCGCTACTCACAGTTTGTAGCCTTTCGAGTGAGCGAGATTCTTGAAACGTCTGAACCCGAAGACTGGCGATGGGTCCCTACAAAGCTGAACGTAGCCGACGATGGGACAAAGTGGGACCGTGAACTAGATCTTACACCAGAGAGCAGATGGTTTACCGGTCCGGATTTTCTATGGTGGCCAGAAACGAGATGGCCTGAAACTCCTTCGCTGCGCTCATCAACTACCACTGAACTTCGTCCACATTTACTGGTTCATCGCGCTGCTTCGTGCAGTTCACCTATACACATGGAGAGTTTCTCAAACTGGAAACGTCTACGAAACAGTGTGGCATTCGTTTTTCGATTTCTGTTCAACTTGCGAAGCAAACCTGGAACGGAAGCAAACTTATCTAGGACCACTGACGATGACGGAACTTAGAGAAGCTGAAGCATATCTATTTCGTGTGGCGCAACGAGAAGGGTTTCCGGACGAGGTAGCAACCCTTGTGCAAGCACGGTCAAGTGATTCCATAAAACTCGTTCCAAAATCTAGCTTACTGTACAAGCTCAACGCATGGATAGATGGACAAGGACTTCTAAGGATGCGAGGCAGAATCGGCTCGTGTCAATTTGATGACACCAAATACTCAATAATTCTTCCTCGTGATCATCATATTACCACACTAGTGATTACGGACTACCACCAGAGATACCATCATTGCAATTACGAAACCGTAGTCAATGAAGTAAGGCAAAAATTTCATATTCCCCGCATTCGTGTCGCAATTACTAAGGTTCGTAAAAATTGCCAGCGATGCAATAACGAGACTGCAGTTCCTCGTCCTCCAATTATGGCGGACCTTCCAGCGGCAAGGCTTGCAGCGTACACACACCCTTTTACATTTGTCGGTGTGGACTACTTTGGTCCCATGGAGGTAGTTTTCGGCAGACGGACGGAAAAGCGTTGGGGAATGCTGATAACTTGCTTAACGGTCCGTGCTATTCACATTGAGTTGGTAAGTTCCCTCAGCACCAACTCGTGCATAATGGGCCTGCGGAACTTTATCTCGCGCAGAGGCACTCCAAAAAGGATATATAGCGATCGCGGGACTAATTTTATCGGCGCCAGCCGAGAATTAGGTGACGCTGTGGCTGGAATCAACCAAACAGTGATGATGGCAGAGTTCGAAGGCCCGGACACCGAATGGATTTTCAACCCTCCCGCTGCGCCCTACATGGGCGGCTGCTGGGAAAGATTGATCCGAACGGTGAAGACTAATCTGATGGCGATTCGTCCAGTCTGTAAGCTCACGGACGAAGAATTAAGGAACACGCTCACGGAGATCGAAAACGTCGTGAATGCACGGCCGCTGACACACGTCCCTATAGACAATGATTCGTCACCAGCGTTGACCCCTAACCATTTTCTTATCGGAACGTCAAATGGTTCAAAGCCACTGACAACCTTGGACGACAGTGGCTCCACATTGCGGCGAAACTACCTCACCTCTCAGATACTTGCCAACCAATAGCTAAGCGAACGAAATGGTTCGCTCAAACGAAACCGATATCCATCGGGGACATAGCCATCATCGTAGATCCTAGATTACCCAGAAACTGTTGGCCGAAGGGAAGAATCATCCACGTCAACATTGGAAGTGATGGATGCATCCGTTCGGCAACGGTTCAGACAGCTAATGGAGTCTACGAACGGCCGGTTACAAAGCTTGCAGTCCTAGATGTTAAACGCGATGCAGAGTAAGCCAACAGGAAGTTGGCGTACCCCGGGGGACTGTTATCGGTGCGCAGTTCCATCAGACTGGCAACGCTTTCACATGCACCACTACAAGGATAAGATGCAGCACCTACATCGACTGCCTTGATAAGACAAACTATCAGTTGATAAGGGAAATAATAGGAAGAATTGAATTGTTTACATTCCAATTGTGAAGTAGTCAGTTGAAAGAGATTAGAATTGATTGTCTGAAAACTAGTGCAAATTTATCGATTTACCATTGTTAGTACGGTAAGACGCAGTGAATTATGTTAAATAATATGAAAACTAAATAACAGTTGTCTACATTAGCTTATCCGATAAAACGGCACACTGAATCCAGGATATAATTAATTAGTTGGTTTGCCATAGCATAATCACCGTCAGAGCATCGAAAGTTGCCGAGCGCATAGTAAACGTAAGTGGTCTTAAGTTGAATATAAAGAATACGTAGTTAAATCGAAATTATCATCCCCAGTAATTTTATAACTAGTTCAATCATAAACAGTTATAAACTCGGAAACGCTCTTTTCAATTTGACGGTGCACCAACAACCACACTGGAACCGATTCCCGGTCTGTTCTTGGAGTTTTTAGCAAAGGAAAGTTCCTCGACTCTATGGGCCAACTCCTGTACTAGCCACCAGTGTTGTAAATATCCACTTCGACTCAGTGCGGTTCATTTGTCGACAACTCGGCCAAGAAGCTTATTTTTAAAATATCATGTGTAATGGAATTGTTGTGCCTGATTATTTTCATAAAATTTGTCTTGAAGTGTATTGATTCAATTTTAACATCTTAGGTGTGAGAACGGAATACCGGAATATTCAAATGATGTTCACATGACAATGGGACCGCGGAAGAAAGGGACCAGGCGACCGTTATTAACGAGAAACTCATTGCGTTAGGCAAGTCGCTGAAGGTGAACAAAGCGCCAGGACCTGACGGTATCCGAACCTGGCCATTTCACTGGCGCCCGGAATGTTCAGAGCGTTGATGCAAAGATGTTTGGACGAGTTTCGACCAGTATCGAAGGTTCTAAAAGGGGAGATATTGCCACAAAGCAACAAGCCTTGGCGCATATCATTCCCATCCCTTTCCCACTGTGCTCAAGCGTTTCTGCAATTGCTCTGCTTTGTAATAACTTAATTATAACATATGTGTTACTGTGATGCTATAATCTACCTTGATTAGGCATCTTCATAATCAAGACATGTTATTCTTATTATTAGACCTAAATGTTGTTTTGAAAAGCTTTTGTGTGACCTAAAAGATTTTTCAAAAGCATCGGTTCATTGCGCTGCTTTGGTCAAAAACTAAGTCAAGTATACTAAAAAAAACTAAACGAGGCCATGTCTTAGAGATGAATTTATGAACTTTACACAAATAAGTTGTGTTACCTGTGATCTGTTGGTTCGCTGTGTAATTACAGCTGATCTAGCAATAACAGAGTAGCAAACTCGGGCGGCCAATCATGCTCATGCTTATGCTTAGTTTAATTTATTTATAGCATTGTAATATGAAAAACGTAACGATTTAAAAACATGAAAGAATTGGTAGTAGTTGAAGTAGAATGTTGAATACTATTCTTTGATATATTGACTACTTGACGTAATTCTTGATTGAAGAGACAAATATACGCTAGAATATCAATATAATTTATGAGGATTTATAAAAATGTCGTTAAATCAAAGTCAAGTCAAAATTGTATGTTATTTGACCTGGATGTACTCAAAAAAAATACCTGATTACAATTCGAAAACCTATGACCTCGATCAATCCCAAGCATACTCGTGTGGAAACCCAACTTTGCCTAGTTTCAAAGTAAACATTAAATGTAGCTGATAAGACAAACGGCAAACACACAAAATTGGTGGCATCAGAACCGAGTACAATTGATCAGCAAGTTCAGTTTCCGAATTGTACTCAGCCAGCTTGGTCGCGTGTGAAACATCCGTATAAATTCACCACCGGAACAATGTATTATTTGGGTCAGGTTTTCCTGGCAAGTGTTCTCATTCTTTTCACAGTTCGCTGCACTGCCGATGAACTGGAACTTGTATACCAATGGAACCAGCTGAGCTCCGGATCAGAAGCGGGTACGTCGATCGTAACCGTTTCAAACGAAGCATTTAAATTTGCTATTGTTAACAGGTGAAGGTGATGTGCTCTTTGCTGGAAATGCTACACCAACTGCTGGAGGAGGCAACGAACAGTTCAATGCCTATGGAAATTTACCGATGGGCGTGAACCACCACAAAGGTCGCCTATTTGTAACGGTACCGAGGCGACGCCCGGGAATTCCAGCAACGCTCAATGTAATCGACATGAGCAAAACTAAAAGTAAGGATAACCCGCCCATGGTGGGATATCCAAATTACTTTGTCAATAATTTAAAAGTAAGTTGATCAGTTATCTGTGTGTTTAAGAAATCATTCTGAATTTTTTTCTATAGTCGGACTATTCAGCTGATCCCCGAAGAATCATTTCGGTCTATCGTACGAAGGTGGATATCTGCGATCGTTTGTGGTTCGTAGATACCGGTTACTTGGAATATCCCGACAATCCACGCCAAGTTCAAAGACCATCTCTCTGGGTCATGGATTTGAACAATAATCGTCGTGTTCGGAGATTTGACATCCCGGAGGACATCGTGGAGTTTGGATATGGAATACCGAGCATTACAGTCGATGTTGAACCAGGACGGTGCGATGAGGCGTATGCTTATATTCCGGATTATCAATGGCGAAGTCTGTACGTCTATGGATTCGAAGAAAACCGTATGTGGCGATTCAATCATAACTTCTTTTCGTTCGAACCACGCTACGGGCAATTCAATGTGGCTGGATTGAAATTTACCTGGAATGATGGGTTGTTTTCGCTGACCATCGGAAGAAAGGATGCGGCAACCGGAGTTCGGCCAGTTTACATGCATGCGATGGCATCGATAAGTGAAATTGTTGTGCCGAATAACGTTTTGAAGAATGAAACGTTGGCAGGCTTTAGCGGCGCCTATAATGCACTGTTCAGACATTTGGGCCCAAGGGGTCCTAATACACATTCTTCTGGACATGCTTTCGACGAAAAAACTGGAGTTCTGTTCTACGCGGAAGTCAACCGCAACGCAATCGGCTGCTGGAAGAGTGACTTGGAATTTCATCCGGAGAATCACGGCATCGTTCATTTGGACAACAAGAAGATGATCTACCCAGCGGATGTTACGGTATGTATTCATGTGGAGTATGCTTCCAAACTTCAGCTTTAACTTAGGAATTTTGTTTGACTAACAATCATCACTTGAATAAGGCAATAGAAAACGATCAGACTTCAAAATGCTTTTAGAAGCACAATGTCTGAAGAACGAACGGATAAATTATTTGTCCGTGCTGCCGAAAATGTGTGTATGTTTAGTGGTTATTTGGTCCTAAGATATACCTCAAACATATATCTTATCCTCCCTTACCTCTAAACTCTAAAAATGCGCAGCTACAAAACAACACCAAGCTGGAGGTAGCTGGATCCTATTCCCGGTCTGTTCAAGAAATTTTTAGAAAAGGAAAATTCCTCTACTCTCTGGGCCACCTCCTGTACTAGTCATCAGTGTTGTAAATATCCACTTCGACTAAGTGCGGTTCATTTGCCGATAGCTCGTTCCAGAAGCTGATTTTCAAAATATCATGTGCGATGAAATTATTGTGCCTGATTATTTTAATAAAATTTGTCTCGCAGTGTATTGATTCAACTTTAACATCTAAGGTGTGAGAACGGGAACAGGAATATTCAAATGATGTTCACCATTGAGTATTATTGTATTTGAGAAAAGAAATCTGGGCACACTGGACTGGGAGAAGAATAATAAAAAGGCATCAGCTAATGTTAGACGGATTTAAATCGAAGCGCAATGAGACAGTATCTAAACCAACATTTGGCGACGGAGACAAACTGGTCGGCGGAAAAAGATTGAATTCGGTCGTGAATTTCACCAGATGTGGTTTGTGGAACACAAAAATAGCGATCAGCCTCTTTTGAAAAGGTTTATAGCAATGGCGAAGATTGACTTGTGTTTGGGACACGAATAACGTAAACATTGGTGAAGTGACTCGTGCATTGGCGTAAAACGTAACACGAACTGGAGAACTGCATACCGCATTCCAGATGTCCCGGTCTTGACACATCTACCGGACCAAGTTATCCGGACTCGCTTACGGTTATCATGCCGGATCTCACGCTATCGAAGCGAGGACATGCGAAGAACACATGTTCCGTGGTTTCCTCAACTCCCGCGCACTCGGTGCATGCGGAGGACGGACTTACTTTCTTACTTATGTCTCCTGTCCATCCCTAGGGTTGCATAGGGCCAACGTGAAAGACTTCCATCCTGGGCGGCTGCTCACTTTAGTCTTGACCTGGGCCCAGGTCAGATTTCGATCGACTTCCTTTATTTCCTTATTGCGGCTCCGACGCCACGAGCTCCTGGGTCTGCCTCTACTGCGATGTCCTGCTGGGTTCCTATTCAGCGGTTGTTTGCAGATTTCACTTCCGCTCCTTTGTAGTGTGTGGCCGACCCACCTCCACTTTCGTTTTCGAATTTCCACTGAAATCGGTTTCTGTAGGCATCGACGATGGACCTCAGCATTTGCGATCCAATTCGGTTGGCATCGGTTGATGAAGACCTACAGCTTGTTAGTATTCTCCACTAATACGCACCACATCTCGCTGGCGCACAACAGCATAGATTTCACGTTTGAGTTGAAAATTCGGATTTTGGCGCGTTGACTTATCTGGCTTGACCTCCATATATTTCTAAAAACTCACAAAATCAGTCATAGCCTTCTTGATTCGTGCACCTATATCGCTCTTGGTTCCGCCGTCTGACGCTATCTGGCTGCCAAGGTATTGGATTTTCTTCGACTTTCTTCACTGCTTACCCCACTACCGTAAAATTAGAAGGATTATCCGTATTGACAACCAACGATTTAGTTTGTTGACGTTGATGGTGAGACTCGCCGCAGAGGAGCTTGAAATTGATTGATCCGCCAAGAATAGTTCCGAGCGTGACAATATGGTTCACACAAGATCATCCGGCACGGAATCCCGCCTGCTACCGCCGGAGAGTCGCGTCGATCTCGCACAAGACTTTAGGAACAATACACAGTAACATGATGCCTCGCCAATCATCGCGCACAGTTAGATCCCCCGTTCTTAGGGTCCTTTACTAAGACGCCCTGCATTCAGTCGGCTGGAGTTGTCGCAGTGTCCCAGATATTACAGGATAGTTGATGCAACATTTGTGCGTATTGCATGGGGTCAGCTTTGAGCATCTCTGCTGACATGCGATCAACCCCGGGACCTTTATTGGATTTCATGCTTCGGATAGCTGCTTCGATCTCCTGCAACGATGGGGCCTCGATGTGGACGCGAGTGATGCGCCGCATGGCGTCGTGAGATATCGTAGAGACAGCGCATATCGCCAGTGTTTGCGGTTTTTTTCCCTTCGTTGGCCAACGAGTTCATCCACCCTCGCTTGTCCCGCCGGTAGCAGCGTTTTACTTCCTTCTCTACAGCCGAGTACCAGACTCGTTTTCGGGGACTCGTTCTCGGCCGTTCATTGTTCTTCCACGTTGCCACTTTGCCACGTTGCCACGTTGCCATGTGTACGATTTGATTTTTTGTATGTCCATCACGGCAAACCAACGTGACTTTTTGCACTGGTCGATGGGGAAAGAGCGAGCCCCGGATCACCATGTCATTGTTACCACAAAATTCTGCAAACAGCTTACCGTTGGCGCTCATTTCTCCGAGACCATGACGTACCATAACACGCTCATAGGCCGTGTTGCCGATCTTCGCATTGAAGTCGCCAGTCTAGATCTTGATATCACCCTTCGGAACTTTATCCAACACGACATTAAGTTGGCTGTAAAAGCTCTCCTTGCCCTGTAGCTCGGCAGTATCGGTTGCCGCATAACATTGGATTATCGTAAGGTTCTGAACCTTGCTGAGGTTCTTTCCTTGCTGAGCTAACGTTAAAACATGCCATGTTCCAATTCGTGTCCTTTGTTTCATGCTTAAAGTCGATGGCGTTAAATCAGTCCGTAGTCTTTCATTATTGGTTTCTGTAACAATTTAACTTCAGAGACAGTAGATGGTTGGCGTAAGGTTCATATCCCCGTGATGGGACTGCCATCTTAGGTGTAGCTTGCGAGGAACAGCAGTTGATGCCAGACAGACGCTGTTTAAATGGAACCTCCGTGGTGGACAGGCGCTCGTGTTGGTGGAGCCTTAGACTTTTACCCTTACACGGGGTGGCTGCATTTTGGATATTTGTGGGTTTCTGGAAGAAACTTTACAGTGTGCAATAACTGCGCAGTCCCCCCACACCCAGGTCAGCCACCGCTGATTGTCCGGGACTGCTTTTTCGAATATTCGTAGCTAACCATCATATCTGATGGTCGTTCGTTATCCGCAACCTACGTAGAGTCTTCACCTACTCTACGGTTCCCGGAGGACGGAGCATGCCCGCATTTTGTCTAAAACAGCATGGCCTAACAGAATCTGCGTTGAGCGGTAGTTCATTCCACCGTGTCGCCTACCAACCCACCCGGATAATTCCGGGATTAGTCAGTTGGTCTACCCACCTTCGGTGGAGTTGTTCCATTCCCTTTGCCACTTAACAATAGATGCGGCTCTAGTGGTCTTTCGAATACCTCTTGCTCCACGTCCTTTTTTTATGGCAATGCCTATTAGCATCATCCCCGCTAAGACGCAGACCTCGTTTGGTATGCACTAAGCCTGTGCGTACTCTCTAGCTTACTAGTGTAGCTCTTGGTACTCAAGGCGGTGATCCATGCCGGCCCGCCGTATCTAAGTATAGACAGGGCAACAATGGCCAGGAGTTTACGCTTACTCCCTTGCACCGCCGAGCTATTCGACATCATGCAGGATTATGCCGATATAGCCATCGAGGTTGATAAAGGACAGCTTATCGTCAATCTTGACCCCCAAATATTTACCTTATAGACTTCTCTGATTTTCAGTTGTTAACAACCGTGACCTTAGTTTCATGATGCGCTAGCTGGAATTCATCCATCTCTCTACAATGCCAATGGAGTGCGAGGCTGTTAGCTCCCCCTGTTCGATGGATTCACCACACATCTCTAAGATGATGTCGTCTGCAAATCCGACAATCTTCACACCATTCGGGAACTCAAGCCGTAGAACCTCGTACATCGTGTTCCATAGCACAGGACCCAGGATCGAAGATTGTGGGACGCCTGCGGTGATCTGAACACGTTTCTTACCTACCTCAGTATTGTACAGCAGGACCCGATTCTGGAAATAATTTCCCAGAATCTAATACAGGTACCCAAGAACCTGGAGGCATTGGAGCCAGTCGGCGATAACCACCCAACTTGCGCTGTTGATCGCATTTTTCACGTCAGGAGTGACCACTGCACAGTAGACGTGTTTTGTTTTTGCTGCGTCGTTTTCGCGAAAAAAATCAAACAATAATTCGTAATTTAACTTTAACTAACAGTGAAATCATAAAATATCCACGTGCTTTGGGAAACCTGTAGTGAATACAATCGATTCCCACCCAAAGTGTGTGAGTGTCAGTAGTATTTCCACATTTTGTGGTTTTTTGTGCTGCGCCCCCGCACCCGGAAGAGGAGTTACATCAGTTTAGTTTTGCTTATTAGTATTGAGACATCCGGACATACATTATTAGGTTTGAGCGTTTGTCCGCTTTGTCGCGAGTGAATCGATGATTATTAGCAGTTTTGAAGTTCGATATAGAGTGGCCTCGTATCGGGCATTTGATTATTGGCAGAGTGTGGAGTGCAAAAAAAAGAAGACCAGTGCGTGAAGTAAACGGCCATTTGCTTATCAGAAGCAGCAAACGAAGACAATGCGCATGCGTGCGGGAAAGGCTGCCACATAATTTCAGATGCGTTCACCATATTGTGTACAGAGTTTTCTTATGCAGGTTACATATATAACGGGCGGTTTGGCCACGTTAATTTTTGCGCTTATTTTGTCGAGAGTGCATGAAATTAATTACGAGGCAACGCCGAGAACTTTTATGTTTACGAATGAACAAGAGAGTGTAACGAAGGAAGCGGCAATTGGTGAGATGTATCTGACTAGAACTATATAACGTCAACCTTATTTTTAAATAATACCAAATACGTGCCTGGTTTAAAAAAATATATATATATATATATATATATATATATATATATATATATATATATATTGTGAATCACTAATACGCGTCAATCAAGCATTGCACATACGCTTGATTGAAAGTTTCAGTATGTCACTACTGGAGCGGGGCTTATCGTGTACGAGGATAGCTTCGGAATGCTTGCGTTCTTGAAATGGGCTATTGGAGTCGCGGTAGAGCTGTCACCTTCTAATCCCCGGATTTAAGCTTTTTGCAACTGTAAACAGCAAATATGAAACAGTTGCAGGAAGATTCTATCCATAATACCGCTGCCAGACAGTGGGAATTAGATTGTAAACACACACACACAGGAGTGACCACTGCACAGTAGCGGACTTCTTTCCTCAAGATAGCGGTCTTGATGGCATCGAGAAGGTTTTAGTCAGCTTAAATGTACACTGGTCAATCGCCGTCTAGATAGACGGGAAAACATTGAGACGTTTTCTATGAAAGATTTTCACCAGCCAAGACTAAAGGGTCACTCGATAATTATTGTGACATTTTAGCTTGATTGGTAAATCTTAGGCTGATTGTGTTTGTTGTGACTCTTTACTCTTTCTGCCACATGTGCAAATTGTTTGCTAAACAAGGTATTTTTTGGGAAAATACCGATGGTTTCTTCGTTCTGAAATCCTCACCTGTCGCAATATAGAAAATCAGTCCAAAACGTTCCCTGAAACCCTTTAGGACATAAAGGTAAAATTTTAGGATGAGTTTGAGTAAAATGCTCGAGTTTTGGGATTGGCGCCCTCCATCTTCGCTTCTCTTCTGATTTTTCTAATTTTGCACTTCATCATGGCCCTATAGGTGTCGATCGGGAGAGGCTCGGGGCAGTTTGATGGGTACATGTTTTTCGGTACAAAATCTACATAATAAGCCGCATACCACTCCATACCACTATGGTTTTGGAGTAGTGGCATGAAACCAAATCGGACCAAAATCATGTTTTTTTTATCGCGCTATCTTAAAAATGGCAAAAATAGCTTTTTGAGGTAATCTAATTTGGAAATTTGGCAATCTGCTGGCATTCGTCCCGATTTGTGGAATTCTGCGCCTTGTAATGTTTGCATTAAAAAAAATGGACTTCTTCCGGATGGTGATAAAAAAAACTAAGACAAGTACTTGCTTTTGATAAATTTCCCATGGAAGGTAATTACTTAAGCATACTTGCAAAAACATTCTACGCCCTTGCGAGCGGCCTTCCGGCAGTTAACCGGAATATTCGCCACGGCAGACAAAAACATGCGTGTAGGCATGTTTCTGAGTTCTTTCTTCTTTGTATTTATCAATTCCTCCTCAGTTTTCGCGACAACTTTGTTATTTAAGGTATTTCTTGATGAACGACGCAACTTCCGGCAGGCATTTCGTACTATAAATTTCCCCGTTCACGGCCAGTCCGGAGCAAAAGAAGAGCGGGTTTGACATCCCTTCTCGCTGATAGTCAGCCATAGCAGCACCTTCTTGGGGAACTTGGTGTGTGAAATTAACCTCACCTCGGATCTCACTTCCTTCGTGGGGGAAGTAAAATACGAAGTGCCCTGCCAGACGTTGCCATCCAGGGTGAGATACAGTGGTGGTCATAAAAATAAGGCCATGTGCGTTTTGGTGAAAATTTACTATTTTTAAATTACTCCATGTTTGACCGTCTTCTAAGTGTACACTGGTGAAAATTCTCGGCTTGGTGGTCGTCTGACGTAGGTTCTACCATCCGATCCAAATAAATTCATTTTTGTTTCGTCACACCATAGTACGTTCCGCCATTTCTTGATGCCATCGGGACCAGACCAATTCAAATGTTGTTTCGCAAAATTTAGCCTGTTTCGAATATTCTTTTTACTGAGTAGAGGAACTTTAATAGCCACCCGACCAGCTCTTGAAATCTTCTGCGAATAGTACGTGCACTAATTTCAAGCTGAAGCTCCTGCTTTATTGCTGTAGCTGATTTGAAGGGATCATATTGGGAGACATAACCGATTCGACGGTTGGTATGACTTGTTGGTTTACGTTTAGGTCCGCGGTTTTCAATATTGTTTTGTACTTTCAGTGCATTTTGCACCATCCAACGAGATGCCCCTACCATTCTAGCGATTTCTCTTTGAGATTTACCTTCACTATGCCATATTAATATCAATTGCTTCTCCGAGTGTGAAAACTGAATTGGACGTCCATTTTTGCTGTATATCAAACATAAATAGATTGAATATATTGTTTATCAAGTGTTATTTAGTTATTAACCAGTTCGACACAGCCTACATCGACGAATTTGGTATAATATTTCGAATTTGAGCGGTTCCAGTTATGCGGCCTTATTTTCGTGTCCAACCGAATTTGACAGCTGCTGGATAAATAAGGCTTTCTCCATGCACGAGAGACACCTAGTAGATTTATTTTCAACTTAATTTGTTACTAACATAGTTCCTCTAATGACAGATAGAGTGAGCTCTTCTTGTGATGTTTTTCATTGTGAATTTTATCTATATTGTTGTTAGAGTGAAGGGGTGGCCTTATTTTCGTGACCACCACTGTAGGTCTCGTCGTTCATCACCACCGTGATTTGTCGGGAAAATCGAGCTGACCATCTTATTAAGCCGCTTCCGCTGCGTCATTGGCTGCAGCTCCGAAACCAGTGGACGCGACTTCCGCTTCCTGACATGAACGTTCATGTTCGTCAGGTACTTTTTCACTGTTTGGACGATTAAACCGAATTCCCGGCCAAGCGCACGCAGCGATGTAGCCACTTTTTCCTCGGTCTTTCTCTTCAGCATCCTTTGGAGCTTCTTGTCGATCAGGGTCATTTTATTCTGATTGTTGTCTAATAGTGCCAAGATGTTGTGGATGGCAGAATGGGCATATCCAGCGTCCACAAAGTGCCGCACGATGTCCGTTTTCGACGCGGCGGGGTGCCGTTCTTTGAACGCGTACACTTCTGAACCGAGTTGCTCCACTGTTTTTGCCATCATGGTTAGAGTTCGACTGATAGAGCTGTCAAGTTTTGTTTGCTGACTCATGGGTTACTATGATTGATGCTGCATGGGTAGTTTCGTCAGTGCAGGTGAAAAATCGGTAATTGTTGTCCATTTTTTTAATGCAAACGTTACGTTTTCAATTCGGATCGGTCCTGGGCCCTCTGGACGAAACTTTATGAAACATCAAGTTTTTTGACCCCGCGTCGAAACGTTCGGATTCCGCTTGAGATAAGCAATCAGTTCTCCAGCGGCTTTTTTGCCCGTTGTTCTCGGTTTTCGTCCTGGCTTGTGATTCATTGTCATCCGTTCTTGGACGGCCCTTGGGACGGTCGGTCCTACGGCACGATGCGACAACCCAGGGTTTTGCATGTGGGTCTTCCATCTCGACTGGAATTCCACGGACAACTTCACAACTGAGCGGATGTAAACAATACACTCTAAAGAGAAACTGGGAAAAATTTGGTTAATCAAGTATACAATGATTGTTATGTTTTATATTCTCCGTACGTGGAGTAACGATTATGATGTAGAAGGAGTTGTTCGCTCATCACCATGAGGCCCCAAGAGTAGACAGTAATGTTTGCTAGAAATGAAAGATATGAAGAGAAAGTGTTGATAGTTCCGTCAGTGTACGGCAGGTTGTGAAAATTGAATAGCTGTATTGAAAACTGATCGAAGAGCTTGGATATAGCAGCAATTTTCAATACTACAGGTTCGCCGCGAAACTTTAGGAGATGTTGCAAAACCGCTTCCTAACGGCCAGCTAGTCCCTAGAAATTCGATCAACGCATCCCCCCTGCCCGGCACCAATTCTACTACAGTGGACATTGCTGCGACAGCTTTCTCGACTGTTCTTCCAACGATTTACTATTTTCGCTCTCGGCGCTTGACTCCGGAGCGGTTTCGGCAATCATTTCGCTTTCTTAATCGACTTCGGCTTGCATACATTGCTCGAGCTCGTTCCCTCTTCGAGCAGATCTCCTCTTTTAAGCATTATTTTGATTACAATACAGCAACTGTTCGCTAACTGGGTGCTGTTTAACTGGGATGCTTTTTAACTGGGCGTTTGCTAACTGGGCTATAGCCCAGTTAAAAAACAAATAAACTTCAAAAATCAGCATTTGACGTTTTGTTGTCAAAATCAGCAAGGGGCATGTAAAAGGCATATAAGGTTTGTGGAGGAGTAAAAAATTGTTAAATTGCACGTAATTGGGTCGTAATGCCATACAAACTGAGTCAAATATTTTGCAAAATGGGGAGCTACATCGCAATAACGTATAAAGCATAGAAACACTATTGAATTTATGTAGTGTGCAATGAAATATCCTAACCGAAATCTGATCGAAAGTCCCCTCGAAATTTATTTACATTTGAAATGTCAGCCCAGTTACCGAGCAGCATCCGCTAACTGGGCTGTGCACTTAGCCCAGTTAGCGAACGGTTACTGTATTACATGACTCACGATTCATCACATATGTAGTGAGAAACTATTATTGGTGACAAATTTGTTTCATTGCCTAAACTATTTGAAACTTAGTTGATAAAATCCAAGATTACTGATTCAGGCCCTTCCACCTTCCTTTATTTCTAGGTCGACAACGATGGCATGCTGTGGGTCATCTCCAACCGACTTCCAATCTGGATCTATTCGAGGCTGGACGTGAACGATTTCAACTACCGTATTTGGCGACAGATGCCGGAAAAGGCCATCAACGGTACCATTTGCATGTGACCGGTTAACAAGAATGATGGGTACTAGGAATTCGCTAGAAGTAATGGCTTTCTTTTGTGTTCTAAAGTATTTGAATATGTTGTGCGTTTTTTACTAATGAGTCACAAGTATAATTCCATGCATTTAGAAAAAGTTCCAGCATATTTTTTTTTCATTACATTATCGCGAAGAATATACTCGACAGAAAGAAAGCTGTATCACTGTATGTGTTGTTTGCTTTGTTTGAGAAATTAGTTTAGCTGAGCCGTTCTGTTAGTAAGTAAATGTTTTATCTTATGGTTGAAAACGATCTAATACAAAAATATGCTCATTTCTATGCGTTTTCTTTCTTCTATTAGATTTATCCCTTGTGTAGTATCAAATAAGCTTTTACCAAATGATGGCAATTTCTACTCATTCAATAATTTCCATATGTTTGTTGGTTTCAATAGTACGTATGAGAATGTTTTCTAGATATTCGATATATGGGGAAAACGTGGGCTCTGTACATCAGGCATAACGAATCGACATGAGTGTTTCTTCCCGAATTCAAAAAAAAATTTAAGGGGAGATATGTGTTCAGATATTTGTCTGAATGGGGTAAGATTTTAGCTGCCGCAATTTTATTCTGCTTATAACTGTGAGCAATTCTTCCGAAGCCTTTAATGATCATGGAAGCTCGCGGATATAGTTATGATGAAAAAATATGTAGGTATCGAACAATAGCAATTATGTTATGCCAAATGAACAGGACCCACAAGATTGCGCCTTATGACAAAACTACATTGGCAGGGGGATGGTAAAATTTTGAACATACCTTGGAAGGATCCACAATCCATCGTGATCAGTACTTGTTTGTTTACATTTGTTCGCTATTAGAATCTAAATATATGTATATATATTTTCACCGTTTACTAGTACAGCCTTTCGAGTTTCTTTGATTTGTATTGTAATTAGTTAATTTATGCCTAAAAGTTTACACGATCTATTAGTTTTGGAATTTGATATTTTTTTGAAAATCATTGCCTAAAACAAGGGGCTAAATTCGAAATGAAAACAAAGACTTTCTGATTATACAGTTGATAATACGGAAAAACGAAATATTGAAAATTGTTCCTAACCCGCCGCAGGCGGTCGGCTCTATCACACATGTAGCACTACTCGGACCGCAGTACGTATAAAAAGACTTTTTTTCGTTATCTTACTCGGTAGCAATCATTCCTGGTAAAACGTGGTATTCAATAAATATTGACCTACCTCAGCCAATCTCTGTTTGTCTTTTTTCCCCTTCTTTTATTGCACAATAAAGTCCTTGTGGCCACGCAGAGATTTCAGTTGCTTTTTCAATTTGGTCACCAAATCAGCCGGTTGAACCTATTTATGCAATGGCAAATAACTATCAAGATCAAATGTGTGACAATTTGGTCAATACTTACCAAAATAGAAATGTCTCTTCCGACGGCATTTAGACGATCCCGGATCTCGTTGTCTTTGAAGAACATATTCAACGGCCTTCCATTTATTTCCGTCAGCACCCAGAAGGTAAGCGAGAGACCATCACAGGATTGAGCCTGTAAAACCAGAAACCATTGTGAAGCTGAATCGTCATCAGTGGAACAACGATGGAAACAAACCTTCGGAGGCAATCCATGCCGCGCAGCTAAGCTATTCGGCACCACGTCAACTATGGTGGACGTATTCCCATCACGAATCAAACCCAAGCACTGGCCATCTAGCTCCCTTCGTATGGCATAAACCCGACCGAACGGTATCCTTCGAATAATTAATTCCACCTATCAAAAGAAATCCCTGAATGACTTAAGCTTTCAATTGAAATTTTATCCGAAGTAACTTACGAAAAGTCCCGGTGCACCCCGGATTGCCTTATGTGCCTCCGCAGCACTGGTAATTGCAACACCTGCTACCGAAATCAGCTGGTCACCGATGTGTAAGGCATTGTACAGCACCGGATGTTCCTTCTGTTTCCAACCGGCCACCCAAACAGCACCGAATGCGTCCACCAACCCTATCGAATTAATGCAGTCCTTACGACGTAACTGCAATCGAACCCCACCGGGATACATCATTTCACGTCGCAGTTGCATCACCTGTTGCTCACGTAACGTCATCTTCCGATTGGATCCATTCATCGACTCCAGCTGGTTGATGAGTTGATGGTGAGGTCGGAACGGTTGCGGAGGTGATTGCAATCGGGACGCTCCATTTAGTCGTGCTCGCAAAACAGGATTTCCGGACGATTCCGGTTGTGCATCGGAAGTCGACGAACTTCTTCGCCTCTGCTCGTTGATTTCATTTCGGAATTTTTCAGCCGTTTGTAGAACGACCGGTTGGCGCCCTCGGGCGGGATCTCGCCCTCCTGCCACAACTGCATTCGTTGACCTGCTAATAACCATTTCAGTAAGTCCTCGCTGTAATGCCGGTCTCTGGGGCTGTGGGGTATAAATGTTCTTATCCACTGGGGCCCGCTTCGAAGGACTCAGATTACTAGAAGGAACTGCTGGGCTACTTGCTGACGGAAGAATTCCATTTTTCGGACCAGACGTACTTGCGGCACCACCTTGATTTTCCTTATTTCCTTGGCCGTTTCGAAGAAGTTTGACTCGATTGAACTGAATTTCGGAATGACTAGATGAACGTTGCTGTTTGCTAAGTAGTATGACTTTGCTCTTATTCAGCTTGGCCGCCACAGAACTGCCCGCTGAAAACGGTGGTGACTGCAAACTGGTTGGTTGATCCAGGTTATTGACTACTTGTATTGGCGAGGGCAGCAGGAACACTTGCTCATAATGCTGCTGGTGTTGATGAGGAGGAGTTCTAGGTCTATCACATGATGAGTTTACCGAAATTTGTGTTACAGTGCCAAAGTTGCTATCACTTTTAATTGGAGTCGAGGATGTTGCAACCGCCGCTATCACTGTGGACTGCACCGTAGAAACACTAGTTGAACTGATAGTCACATTCCCATTGATGCCACTGTTACCACTACTGCTAATAGCACTACTACTGCTACCGTTTACAACGAGATTAGGTACTTTGACGGTTGTAATCTGCCGATCGTTGATCGATGCAATGATCGACGGTTCCTGATGATCCTGGAGGCTTACGTGTTGAGGATGATGATCGTATTCAACGTTGGACGGAATAATTTGAACGTTACTTTTGTAGTTATCATCGCTCAGGTCATCGGCGATCAGAGTACTGCCGTTGGATAGTTTGGATACCAATTCCGGCTTCGGTGTGCGAAGTTTCGGCTTCGGCGAGGCCAATAGCTTCACTGGAGATTCACTATCGCTCGAGCCGTTCGACACCTGGATTATGGTGACATTGGCAGAGGATTTGTCCGACTTTTGCGTCGATTTTCGGCGACCTTTCTTCGGATCATCACGGTGGCCGTGTCTGGAAAAAAGTAGAGAATTGTTTAGTTAGGGGGAAATTGTGTAAGTCACTGTGGACATTGTGTTTTGTGGACTTAATATAATCCACATGAGTAGATGGATCATGTGATGGACGTCGTTCATGTTTCTGGGTTTCGGTTTTTCTTTCCTTTTTAAGGTGTTATTCGCAGAGCGCAGATTGTTGGAGATTCGACTTGTTAAGAAAAACAGTTCAGCTTTTTGACTTCGCGAAGAGATGCCGTGATCGTACATCTAATGGCCGAAGCTAGCCAGATTGAAATCATCGTCAAAATACATAAAAAATACAACGTCACACCGCTGTAAACCGTGGTTATTGTGAACACCGAAAGACGCTACGATCAACGCATTGGAAAGTTGACCACCTAGAAGACATTAATTCGACCGGTAGTGCTCTACCGTAGTTTTTCCTCGCGAACCGGTTTTTAAAGAAATATTGTAAACGGAGGTTTCGTCGTCGAGTGTTGACGTTCAAGAGACCAAGTAAAGTGGAACAGTCGATGTGTCCCTGAAGAAGGTCACCAACGAAACACGCTTTGGTTTGGCCACCATATGCCTTCCTTTCCTCCAATTCCAGGTTGATCAGCTTACACCGATTTTCATAACTTGGTTATCTACGAGGGTCTTGCCAATGAAGATGTCGTAAAGCAAAGCGTATGAACCTTCACTGAACGGCTTCGATCCTCTGGACTGCATTGTGGTAGAGAGAGGACCAAATGACAGAATAGTACTCCAAGAATCCATTCTGTTGATCCGGATCCAGTCGTTCCTGCTGAAGAAAGTGAACGTCTTCTGGACATTTTATGACGTAGTACAGGCATCTGAGGACCGAATTCACGTCGTTCATATATAACAGCCTCGTCTGAATTAAATTTCCGTCTTCATCCCACCTTGGATATCCCAACAATCACGCAACCGGGATGCACACTGCAAGTCATTAAGGGTGCCCTCAACCGCTCCGGCCCATTCGAGCCAACCAACGTTCATTATCAATCCAGCATCTGTTTCTGCCACCTCATCTATCTCGGTCCTGTGGTCGGAGTTTGAGGGAGGGTCTCCCAAACTGAACTTCCATACAAGTTTGTGTGTTATCCAAGGTATTCTGCTCCTGGAGCTTTCCCGATTTCCAGTGCCGCTTCACCGCATAACACTATGAATCTACCAGACCGAATGTCGGAAAGTTCAAAGAACAACTAAAACATACTCTGCCATCCGGAACGCTCGATGATAGCTGAGTTTAATGTCACTAGCTTGCATAGAAAGCTCTGTTATAAAAGATGATTTGAGGGACCCGAGACGTACCGTAGAAAGCACGATGGCAGTCCCTCATCTCTGCAACCCAATCCCGCCAATGGCAGCCAGCTTTATAGTCTTCTTGGCTCTGTGGTTGGAAGTAAAGAAGCGGTTTTCCACCCTGCGCTTCAAGGCATTATGATTTTGAAAATGCTTTGCTTGCTACCATACTAAATTTCAGTGCCGTTTCGTCATTCATGGACACCCAAAGCACTGGATGCACTACCATAGCATTGAGTCCTTCCGATGTAGCACCACCGGTTGCTGTTTCAGATAATCGAAACCATCCCGATCCTGTGGATAGAAGTGAAACGAAGATCCGCCAAAGTTCCTTCTCAGACAAGGCATACGCAATTTCACGCAGTTGTAACCAACACATCACTATTTACTACCAGAACTCAATTGTTGAAGACTATCGCTTATATTTTTCGGACCGCTGCTATGATGTTATTGCTCTCACCGAGAAAGCTTGATTTCCGCACGCTTTCCATTCAAGTGTCGTTCAAGTATCGCTCCATCAAAGCTATATTGGAAAGTACTGCAACAATTGACGGGGTCATAATTTTTTACGACCGTCCCATAGTGGTTTCATTTATCCGGATCCTGGATGTACTGCGTTTAATTCACTCAACCACCATTACTAGCGGATCAGTCGGCAAAGTTATTATCAACATGGGATACAGCGCAGGATAAAATCAAACCCTAAATCGTTTTGGAACTACGTGAACGAGCAGCGAAAGGAGTCCGGTCTTCCATCGCCCATGGTGTTTGATGGTGAAGTTGCTTCATCGACTCAGGAGATTTGCCGACTCTTCTCTCAAAAGTTCTCCAAGGTTTTCACCGATGAGAGCCTAACCGAAGAACACGTTAACCTCACAGCAAGCAACGTTCCTATGCATGGTGACACTTTAGGCAATATCGACTTTAACGATACGACTATTTCAAGAGCCGCTTCCAAACTGAAATCTTCCTGTTGTCCAGGACCCGATTGAATCCCGTCCATCTTTCTGAAGAAGAACACCGACGCCTTATTGACACCGCTTGGCCATGTGTACCAATTGTCAGTTCGTAGTAGTACTTTTCCTTCATGAAGAATTTCGGCGTAATTTTGGATTCGCGACTCACGCTTGTATGTGCATATTTTTTATATGGTCGGTAAAGCATCTAGAACGGTGGGTTTTATCTTTAGAATCACCAAATATGTTACCGATGTTTATTGCCTGAAGTCATTGTACTCCTCGTTGTTTCGATCAGTCCTTGAATATTGCTCTGCAGTTTGGAATCCATGCTTCAACATTGGGGTTGGAAGAGTTGATTCCGTCCAACGCCGATTCCTCCGTTTTACGCTCCGGTTATTACCTTGGAGAGATCCTTTCCGTTTGCCTAGCTACGAGGATCGATGCCTACTGATTCATTTGGAGCCTCTTGCGACACGAAGAGACACTGCCAGAGCTTTATTTATCGCCGATACCTTCCAAGGGAGAGTGGATTCAACCTGAAAGTACGACCGCGTGCATTAAGGAACAATTCGATGCTGAGTCTAGCTTTTCGTCGCACAAATCACGGAATGAATGGAGCAGTCAACGGCCTTGAAAGAGTCTTCAACAGGGTTCCCTCGGTATTCCATTTCAATGTACAACGTCAGACACATCGGCACAGTTTTAGTCAGATTTACTCCGGCACAGTTATTCATGGATAGCAGTTTTGTTTTCAGTTTTCAGAAATGACTAGTATTTTAAATTTAATATTAACATAACACCACTGGAGCTCATTGAAGCCTGGTGGTTGGTAGAATTAAATAAATAAATGAATAAATATGTACATGAAAAGGAATAAACCCAGTTAGCTGCCTTGAGGAACGCCAGATGTTACTGAAAATCTGAACGAAACATGATCTGAAATCCTCACAGACATAGTTCTACCAATCATGGTATGAGCGGAGAAAGTTCAACACTTGATCGTGAAACCCCGTTTTATCGTATTTTGACATTTTAATCTGATGGTTCATTTTATCGAAGGCCGCAGAGCCTCAGTAGCACAGCCTCAAGATGTATGTGCCATATGGAATTGCTCGCGGTCATGGGATAGGGAAGAAAACAGGAGAAAGGAGAAAATAGATAAAGCATTAGTAACTGGGCAGGTGAGATTTTCATGGTGATACTCTCCCAACGACCGTTCAGAATAGTTTAACGGATGCAAATGAGCGATCATTCCCGGTGAGTTTTCACGCGTTTACTCAATTCCATCACGTTTAGTTATAGAAGGCACTACGTGCTACTTTTGGGAATATCAGGTCAATGATCCCCTACCGAATCTTCAAGTGATCATTGCAAGCTGTCCATTAGGTTCTGGCACCTTTGAACGTTGAGCTTGTTCACACATGAGTTCTGCCTCGAAGAAGCTGACAGATCGCGCCCATACCCCTTTCTTAACCGAAGGGCAGAGGACTAGATTCATGCTCAATGTGCAAAAACCAGCGATCCACAACAAAGGCAATACCGGCGCCGATCTCGCCCAAATGCGGGTCTTATAAGGAAAGGGTACGCATGTTTGACGTAGTACTCGCTTTATCGCAAGCCGAGAACACTTCTTCACTTCCACGAGAAATCACTGGAATGTTGGATAACAAGATTGGGTAGCAGCAGGGTTCGTTTTGGTAAACGATAAACTAAACTCATGCGGCATTTAAACCCAAAAAATACAGACTGGAACGTTTACTCAGACATACTTGCATTAAAATTTCATCACTATCACCTTTCTACTGAAGGCCCGAATGACGTAGACGATATCATATGTTGCGGAAATTACATCATCTTTCATTATGGAGGCCTATGAAGAAGCGTGTCCATTACGAACAATAAAATCAACTAGGGGTACACCCTGGTGGAACAACGAACTCACAAAGTTACGTAAAATGTGTAGAAGGACTTGGAATAGACGTCGTACAGAAGGAACTGACGCTTTTTAAAACAGCCCGAAAGGCTTATAAAAAGGCACAAAAGAATTCCGAACGATAGGGCTTTGCACAAATGTTTCAAGTGTAAATGAAACTAGCAGATTTAATAAAGTTCTTGCAAAATCTAAGGATTTTCAAGTAAATAGTATTAAGGATGGAGCTGGTAGCTTTAATAACAATGATGATGAGGTGCTTCAAACACATTTTCCAGGTTGCTTAGAACTGGCACCATCTAATGATCCAGAACACTTTTCTGCCCATTTCGAATCTAGAATGATACCTCGCAGGCTAAAGCTTGCTTCAGATAGAATTGGAACAAAAACAACTGCCTGTATTTCAGTTATTTATTATTGAATTCAAGATCTTTTTTTATTCAAATGTAGCGTTTTCTTCATACTTTTAAGAAAAAATACGGATAAAATTATTCGTCACGGTTTTGAAGGAATTCTCGAATTTTTCCTGTAACACGGCTCATTAGGCGGCGCACACCTTCTTCGTCCATCGTTTGAGCTATCCTATTCCACCAGGTCTTCATCTGATTGATGTCTTTGACAACCGTTCCCTTTACCTTGAGTCTCCTCTTCATGATTGCCCAGTATTTCTCAATAGGGCGAAACTGGGGGCAGTTGGGTGAGTTAAAGTTTTTCGGAACAACCTGGACCCCTTTCTCTGCATACCATGCTTGAACGACTTTGCTGTAATGACAGCTTACCAAATCTGGCCAAAACATTATGGGATGGTCGTGGGATCGAATGAACGGCAAAATTCGTTTTTGGAGACACTCTTTTGGTATAGTTCCGACGTCATTGTTCTATTTGTAACGAAATCTTTCGTTTTTTTTGCCACAGCTGCAAATGCCCTACCAAATCATGAATTTTCGTGCAAATTTGTCGGCAAAAACAAATTTAAATTTGGCTGGAACATCCCCTGAGCCGTTGCCAAGTAAAATTTTTGACCTGGGAATTGTCAGCCTTGACATAGGTTTCATCGTCCATCAGAAGACACCCGTCGAACTTGGTCAACACCTGGTCGTATAGCTTCCGAGCACGGATTTTGGCCACACTATTCTGTTTTATAGTCCGATTTGGCTGTTTGGCGATACGACTTGATTCCTTCCCGGAGTCGAGTTCTCCTCACGGTACTATGGGCAGCACCGAATTTTCTGGCCAAATCACGGTCCGACAGATTGGGATTCCTCTTAATCGTCTTCAAAATCTTACCACGCAGTTTCCGGTAGACAGTTCCACTCCGACGATTGGCTTGAGGCTTTCGAATCGTCGTCAATGTTTCCTTATACCGTTTGATAACGCGCCATACGGTATTTCTGGGCAATTTCAGCTGTTTAGCTAGCCTAGATGCAGACCACAGTGGATTTTCCAAATAACTGTGCACAATTTTATCCCTTCTTTCGGCTTCCATGTTGATTGTTTACAAAGTACAGTCGATTTACGAAACGTGAAGCTGACAAAATTCCCGACACGTGGGCGCCAAGAACTTCCAAATCCGTCCACCAGGAGCGCCACAATATGAGCAAAAGTTTGTTCCAATTCTAAATGAAGCAAGCCTTAGTAACACCACATTCTATCAAATGGGTTTTAAAAGCTTTGCCCCTTATAAGACTCCTGGAGCAGATGGGCTATATCCATATTTGCTTCAGCGAGGTTTTGATTACTTTAAAAAAAAGTTAAAGCATATTTTCATTTGCAATCTAGCTACTGATTATATTTCAAAATCCTGGAGAGATGAATGTTAAATTTATTCCAAAAGGCGGGAGGGTAACGCATGATGAGGCAAATAGTTTCAGGCCAATCAGTTTGAGCTCTTTCATGCTTAAATGTTTGGAAACCTTTATTGATCAAAACATACGCAATGAAACTCTTTCTAGACAACCTCTTAATGAAATGAAACATGCATATCAAAGTGGCAAGTCTACAACAACCCTTTTGCACCACGTTGTCCATAATGTAGAGAAGGCTGTTTCGCAGAAGCAATCCTGTCTAAGTAGGAGTCTTCTCAGATATTGAGGGTGCCTTTAGATAGTCTTCTTAGATATTGAGGGTGCCTCTGTTATTATAACATGGATACCCCAGATGCTTAAAAATCGTTACCTGAGCTCATCACTAAGTCAAGCCTATATAAGGAGACAATGTATTCTAGGTTGTCCCCGGGGAGGCGTTCTATCACCTTTGCTAGGGAATCTCGTAGCAGAAGGTCTATTACGAAAATTTAACAACTTGGGATTTCCTTCTTATGGTTTTGCTGATGACTACCATATAATGATTATTGGATTGTGTATTAGTACTCTTTTTGACCTGATGCAACAGGCTTTAAAAGGAACCGAGAAGTGGTGTAGTGATGTTGGGCTATCCCAACAACTCTTTGGTTCTGGTTTGGTCTATATAACAGATCAAGTTTAGTATCTTGGAGTTATATTAGACTCTAAGCTAAATTGGTCTGCTCATATTGGCTCTAGAGTCAAAAAGGCATGTATGGCTTTTGGAAAAAGTAGTCAAAATATATTCTCTGGTTCTATATTCCAAAAGTTAGACCAATATTAGCTTATGGGTGCCTCATATGGTGGCAGAAAGGCGAGTTGAGAACTATCCAGACAAAGCTGAATCATCTTCAGCGCATGTGTCTAATGGTATTATCTGGTGCATTTTGCACTTCCAAAGCAAATTGTTCAAATAATTCCAGATCTAAACTGGTCATAGTATGCCGGACTCAGTTAGAAGAACTCAGCTCACTAAATGCTGTCCATCTTTTATGGGTCCCTGGGCATTCAAGTATTGCAGGTAACGAATGGACAGATGAACTCACCCGAAATGGTGCCTCAAATTATTTAAAAGGTCCTGAACCTGCTGTGCCTATTTGAGCAAGTTGTATCAAGCGGCAAATTGTTTCTTGGGCCTTATCTAAGTATAATAGACTCTGGGCAGATCTAAATACTTGTCGTCAGACAAAATTGTATTTGTCATCGCTGTCACCCAAAGTCAGCAGCTATCTATTAAATCTCTCAAAAAACAACTGCAGTATCCAAGGGCACGAGTCACTGTAACCTGAACTATCTGTTGTGGGGGAATTCGTCAAATCTTGTTTAGCAAACCAATCTATTTCAATGGTAAGCTTAAAGCTAAAAAGGAGATTTATTAGTATGATATACATAATAACTTTGTGAAACCTACATATTTTGGTGGACCTCTAGGAAAGGGATCTTATCTCAACTTCACGGGCCAATCTATCGCACTTTCCGTACTGTAGCTATAGGTATATAAATTTGCGAGTTTTAGGATGTAGGTAACATTATAACTTACTGTTCGGTTTACTTAATGTATCTAATTCGTGTTTTCTTCTCCGTATCAGATCGGAGTCTATCAATCTAGATTTAAGAAATTTAGGTTATTAATTCATTTAGGAAAATTCTATCGTAATATTTCCATACCTCTGTAGATTTCTAAGTCACTAATTTAATGTAGATAATATTCAAATTCATACACTTCGAAGCACTAAATTAATAACCGTTTACTTTAAGTAATTTAAGGCCTAATATAAGTAGGGAATTTGGAGATTAACCGATAATATTTCACTTAGGATAGAAATCGCATGCTACATGCTCATCAACACGCTCTTTGTTCTGGTTTTGTTGAATGGTCATACATTGCCTTTGTCCCTTTCAATTATTTTCAACGACCGGTTCGTTGGTCATTGTGTTGGTTACAACGTCGATTGACCACTGTGGGGGCCACAGGCCTTTTCGGCCACAGTTGAGTTGTAGCAGGGGGGTGACGTGACACTATCATTTACCAAACATGCAACGTGCACAATCGAGTGCATGTGAGCTTTGTGAAGCTGATTATGGAACTTCCTTCCACCTATGCAATTGCTCAACTACGTTATAGTATTTTCGGTCGTCATCTTATTGATGAGTCCAATTATAGAAATCTTAACTTAAAAAACGTTCTTCAATTCATTTCCAGACGTGGAGAAGAACTCTATCGCTATTAACCTACAATAATATTAATATCTCTTTTTAACCACTAATATAACCAGGAATCATTTTTCCATGAAACTATTGTGACTCAAAAATCACAGTTCTCAGGGATGATAATATCGCGAAGGTGTTGCTCCCTTTCTTTTCCATATCCATTATTTTCCTTCTCCTTATTTCCTTAACCTACATACCTTTCTTCCCTTATTGTCGGGTAATGATGAGAAGGTTCCTGTGGCTAGGCACAACAATACAGAGATTAATGTGGACAAAATTGGAACTGTTTCCAGTAAGTGGTTTAGACTACAGCTGGCGTCAAAGTTGACGCTCCAACATGAGCATTTGCCTTCTTCACCCGATATTGACCATGCTGAAATATCCGTGCAAAAAAAATGCCGAGGCGTTGTCATCATACAGGTTTGGGCCGAATTAATAAGATGAATTCGCCTCGGCTTTGTTTTTGCACCGATAGCCATGGTCAATATCGGGTGAAAAAGGGAAATACTCATGTTGGAGCGTCAATTTTGACGCCAGCTGTAGTCCAAACCAATTAATAGAAACAGTTCAAATTTTGTCTAGATTAATCTGTGTATTGTTTTGAGCCATGCAAACATTTTTAATATGTTACATAAATTGTTCATAGAAATACGGATTTTTGAAATTGGTATGTTCAAATATGACTTTTTTCACATATGTTATGATAACTTCAAATTTATCAACTTCATCAACATGAAATTTTGGTCACATTGATAGTTTTGATTTCAGCCAAATATATTGATAATTGACAAAGTTACAGAAGGTTGTTTAACGCGTTTTTTGGAAGCAAAATTTCGCTAGGCTTTTTTTAGCTACTGAGTGTATTCTTAATGTACTGCCTTATCTTCCGCGCCTTCTCTGGGTATTCCATTTTCGGTTTTCGGCCGCTTCCAGCGCGCCGCTCGATGGTCTTCGTATCCTGGAACATCTTCACAACTCGGG
Organism: Aedes japonicus; assembly: GCA_034211315.2. Classification (NCBI taxonomy): domain Eukaryota; kingdom Metazoa; phylum Arthropoda; class Insecta; order Diptera; family Culicidae; genus Aedes; species Aedes japonicus. The sequence continues at coordinate 7,705 of JASCZW010004688.1, read as the reverse complement.
ACACGGTTGAATGGTGGATTCCAAACCTTTTGCCGATCCATCTGTGCGACTGACCAGGATTATCAATCACCGCGCCCAAGATTTGCTGGCATAGCTCTTCTTGTTTCGAATGCATCTTGAAAACTACTTGTCAGATCGCGATAAAATTCATAACACTCTAAACTAGTATTACCCAAAATTTCATTAATTTTTACCCACGCGATAAAAAGTTACACCCAAAACAAAGTTTCGCATTTTTTCCGAGTCCAATCTTTAAAAGAACGCCTCTGAAAATTACTTCATTTGTGCCAGATGGAATTCGGAGTTCATCGTAATTAAACGTTTTCTAGAGCTGTACATCTGTATACAGATCATTATGTCGGATCAAGATCCTCGGAAACGAATAAATTGGAAGACAAAAGGCCATTTGGAGGAAGTCGTCAAGCTACTACAGCCTCTTAATGAAGTAACTGAGGATTTGAGCGGTGAAAATTATACCACAGTAAGTCGGGTGTTGCCTATAATAATCTGTCTCAACAATTGCATCACTGCTATGGAGCCACTATCATCACTTGGAATGAACCTCCAAGCATCCTTGTTAAAGAAAATCCAATCCCGTTTTGAGCCTCACCTATTTATGGACCAAGTATGTTTCTTGATTCCAGGTTTAAAGATGTTCATTTCAAGGCTGCTGATGAGCTTAACGTTGCCTTGGAATTAATTATCAACATGGTGCTTCCTCCAGTTGAAGGATCTGACGAGGAAGATTTTGTTGGTGAGGAGCAGTCAAAGAAGGTCCCTACCGATATTGGAGTATGGAGTTACCACGAAGGCATGGTTCAGCGCAACAACAATCGGAGGGTAACAATACGAACACCAAACTCCGTTAGGAAGGAAATTGACATGTTTATGAGAAGCGGAATCGAGCCAATGATTTTTGATATTTTTCAATACTGGGAGGAGCCGCAAAGTACATTTCCATGTTTGTACCAAGCGGCTGAAAAACTTCTACCAAGCATTGCAACCTCGGTGCCGTCAGAGCGTTTATTTTCGAAAACAGGGCGAATTTTAAGCGATTCTCGAAGTAGTCTAGATCCTGAAAGAGTCAACCGGATCGTTTTCCTCCATAATGTAGATGTTTCTGTCTTCAAAAACGCTTAATAAACACAGAATGCCAGTAACGTACTGTTTAATATGTAATTTTATTTTTATCGGATATCGGATCCGATATCGATAATCCGAATCTGATATCGAACCGATATCGATATTTTGAGAAACCGATATCGATAATATATCGACTTCGTCACAGCACTAACATATGCATCAGCGCATTAGGGCATTCCTAGCACACGACCGAGTGCGAATCTCAAACCCATGAATCAATAATTCATCAACTGTAGTAAAAAGCTGGACAGGTATCAATTTGCTGCTCCAAAAACGTAGGCAGCGTCAAGCTCGCTAATGGAACTAGTATTTCTGTGAAATCCAATTCCATCTGAACGGACTAATTTATGATTTTGAAGATGCTGAGGCTGTTGCCATTTCGGAATCACAGACACCCTCAGTTCCTACCATAAGAGCTCTGTGGCCTGTACACCATGCATTGCAATTACTGCTGGTGTCGGAATTGGAGCTAACGAACAAACCGTAGGAGTGTGTACCCCCGCCCCATCGGTTGATCCGGGCTGAAGATCCAACTCTATATTTAAAGAAATATATATAGAACTACACCAACCGACAGGCTGAGCCAATGGCTAATGTATGTTTTTCAATAAAATGATAAATATTACCATTAGTCTAGCTTCAAAATGTGTATATCTAAGCCTCAGCAGGTTCTCAACCGTATGAAACCGGCCGGTACTCCGTAGGAAGAAGCGATGGGATAAGAAGATAGAGCCTGTTGGATGTATACAGGTAAGGGCACAAGGCATGCTATTGTGCATTTAGATAAACAAAAAATCGCACGTCGCTGATTGAGCATGGTAATAGGAATCATGAGATTGTGATTTTTAAGAACTCAGAAGCTAAATCAAAACGCCTTTTAAAATCTACTTCAGCGTGTTTAGGATATTCTACTATTTAATAACTGTCGGATTTTTGACTGGATAAAAGCCCTTGCCACGCTTTGGTTGGAGCCTGACACAGGAAATTTGATTTTAAAACTACTTTAAACCCCTTTTCTCCTGCGAGCTCCGCTCGTCTTTTTTTCGCTTAGGCAAAATAGTCCATCCCACCTCGTCCAGATTTGTGCTTGGCAATAAGTTTCGCCAAAAAATCAGCTCTTGGCAATCTTACCTTGTCTTGGAGAACGCTGATGAAGACATCGTGATGGGTTCATTCGAGGATTGGGATCCCGCCACCGTCGCTGATAATAACGATGATTCATTGCCGCTTTCCTCCCCGGTTGCTCCGTTCCGGTTGATGCCGCCACTACTGCCACTTCTGCCGCTACTGCTGCCGCTACTGCTGTTGCTGCTGCTGCTGCTGCTGCTACTACTCCTACTACTGCTGCTGGAACTGATGGTACTGGTGCTGTTGCTGGCGTCAGCTGAAATTGGAACAGAAAGGAGGGGACAACATTATTGAATCAAATTTAAAATGATAGAGGAACCAGTCAGTTAGCGCCAAAGCAACACAGCACAAACACACACACACACACACACACGCACACAAAAAAGACAGGAAAGAGGTGAAATTGAAAGTTTTCGTCGTGCCTACATAGGCAAACCCTAAAACATATGACAAGCGCGTTCTTTGTGTGCTACCGAACGGGTCGAGAGCATAAATTTATTTTGCAATCGGCCGGAGACGATATGGGAGGGATGGGGCGGAACAGACGTTTAAAGTGGTTGACTTAGGCTGTATTTTGTTCGTTTCGGGCCTGGTCATGGAAAGGTGAGTCACGTGAGAAAGGCAGGAAAGCTGAATGAACTCGTAGAATGGGACAATTGAAACGATTTATTTCACACTTATTTGCAATATCCTGTTGCGTGTTAGCTGATCCGATTTCACTAGTCAAACTAATAAATATGAAAAACCAGTGTAGCTCGATAATCTAAGTGTTCAAATCGTGCAGAGGTTTTTAATTATTTCCTCGAACATTTTTTTTTTCAATATAATTCCTCTTGGAAAAATAGTCGAGCACTCGACACTGCAAAATGTTTCAGTTTATTGTTTGTTATTGTCTAAAAGTGAATAAGTGTAGTGTTACTTTTATTGTTCGTAGATTCCTGATCACAATTGTTCTTCTAGTATGCAGGTACACTGACAGGCAAATGAAGTGCCCACCTCATCATTTTTTGAATTTCTCTTACTTATTTGGTTCAAATTAGAGTAACCACACTATAGTCTTTTTGGATATCTTATTTTTCATATTCTTTTCAAGTTTCACTTATGGACTATTAATAAAAAAAAAGGTTCAACTTGAAGAAAAAAAAATCAATCCGTGTTGAAAAAGTGTCCACTTCGTTTTGGCTCCCGGGAAGAAAAATTTATGTAAGAGAAAAGCAATTTTAATAATTTATATGTCCTTCTTTGGCCATCAGGACCAGCTGCAGGGGGTTCGGCATGCTCTCCATCAGGTTCCTTCGGTGTTGTGGATCAAGCTCTTCCGGGGCTCGCTTCAGGGATTCAAAATACAGGAAATGTTCAAACTTGAGTATTGGGTTAATTCGTGTAGCTAGTGACTAATTTCTGTCGGAAGTGTATTCGTTTATGTTTACTTTCAAGTGCTGCATCCAAACATTCTATTTGTTTTATTGCAAATTCGTCAAAATGTTCGCGAAAGAAGTGATAACCAGTTTGTTGCTCGCCCAGAAGACGCCGAAATAGATTGCCAAGGTGGTAGGGTGCTATTTGGCAACAGTTTACCGCATAAAAAAGTTCCTGCAGGATGGCCCTAAGCAGCGGAAGCCGGGAAGCGGACGTCCGCGCTTTGCACGTACGCCGAACGTGATCAAATCGATCCGTGCAAAAATTGCTCGCAACCCGGTGCGTTCCATAAGAAAACTTGCAAAGGAAGCCAATGTTTCGTAGAAATCCATGCGGAGAATCATCAAAGAAGACCTGCATGCATCTTCCAGAGCCAGAGTGAAACGCCACTTGATTACGGACCGGGTCAAGAAACTACGAGTGACTCGTTCCAAGAGATAGCTTTTCTTGTTGAAGACGGAAAAAATGATAATCCTGTTCTCCGACGAAAACCTTTTCAGCATCGATGCTGTGGCCAACAGCCGCACGGGCCGGTTCATTTCACCGCAGAAAATGAAGAACGTTCCGGAAAATGCCGCCTGTTTTCATTGATGATGAATTGATGGAGTTAAAATCAATACCGAAGTGTATTTCGGTATTTTAAAGGACCAAGTGCTTCCCTGGGTGAAGACCAACTTCTCCGAGGACCAAAACGTTGTCCTTGCGCCGTGTCATACGTCTTATCGAACCCAACAATGGTTGATCGATAACATGAAGTTTTGGCCGAAGGATTTGTTACTTTATTCAAATTTTTTTTAGATCAAATTTTCGCATTATTTTCTGCCGCACCCTGTAGGATATTGAAACTCTGTAGGAGGGAAATAATGAGTGCAAAACAGGGGGGGGGGGGCTAGAGCTATTATATTACGTAGAAGACCGACAGAGAACATTTTTAACACGGAGACTAAAATTACTATGGAACTATCCTACCGATTAGAAATCGTTTAGCAACTTCGGATTCAAAAACTCAACCAGGCCACTAGAAAAGACCATGCGGGATTCGAATTCCACCGGAATAGTGGCCATATTCAATTTTTTTCCAAAAGCTGGCTCGTGACATATCGATCTTCGTCATTTTGCGAAAATAGATCTGCGGAGGGAGGCGACCCCGGCGTATTGTGGTTAACATCCATACCTCTCACGCCAAAGTCACGAGTTCGAATCTCACCCCCGGAGAAGTTACGAAAATGCTCAAAAAGTGGTGTTTGAATGACTACGACAGCAGATGAACCAGCCCGAGGCTAAAAATCTCGATAATCAAGAAAAAAAAAACAAAAAAAAATCTGCGGAGGACATTCTGAAAGTGTCTGGCAACACTGACATCATAGGGAGGCCCTGGGAGATCCAAGTTCCTCCGGGAAAGTGGCCATATTCAAATCGTTACCGAAACCTGGCTTGCAACACATCAAAATTCATGATTTTGCAAAATTTTGTCTTCAGAGGAAATTCTTATGGTGTCTGTCTAAGTTTTGAGTTCCTCCGGGGAAGTGATCATAACCAATTTCTTACCTTACCCTAGCTTGCGAAATATCAAACTTTATGATTTAGCAAAACTAGGTCTTCGGAGGACATCCTGAGGATTCCTGGCCATACTGGCCACTTAGAGAGGTCCTGCGGGATCCAAATACCTCCGAAAAAAAGGGCCATATCCAAAACTTTTCCAAAACCTTGCAAAACTTTGTCTTCAGAGGACATTCTGAGGGTGTCTGACCATACTGGCTACACAGGGAGGTTCTGCGGGATTCGAGTTCCTCCGGGAAAGTAGTCATATTAAAATCGTTACCAAAACCTGGTTTGTAACATATCAAACCGCATGAGTTTGCAAAAATTGGTCTTCGGATCAATATTATTTTCTACCTAGGCTGAATCTGGATCCGTGATGCTAAGTATTGGGTTTCGAATCACTCAACATTTTGCACAAACATAATGCACACTATACAACAAAATAAAAAACCAAAACAAAAATCCTTTTTCAACCGTAAAACCACAATAGCTGTTTTGACATAAGCTCTATGCTTGCCTTGGCTAGTGGTTCATGCCTCAACTAAACCATTTTTTACAAAAGCATACTGTCGAGCTGGTAAAGAAACGCTCATTTTAGTGCATAAAAGCGTAACGAAATTCAGAAAAAGAACATGAAGAGGACGAATGGATTACAAAAGTGAGCCGCGGTTTTCTTTGTTCAATCTATCCGACGAGCATAAGCAGTACAATAAAGTTTCCTAGAAAATGCTTGGTTGTTCTCTAAAGACAAAATTTTGCCAAATCATGAAGTTTGAAATCGCGTTTGCTTACGATTTGGATATGGACACTTTTTCGGAGCAACTCGTATCCCGCAGGGCTAGAGTGGCCAGTATGGTCAGGAATCCTCATAATGTCCGCCGCAGACCTATTTTTTCAAAATCTAAAAGTTTGATGTGTCGCAAGCCAGGTTTAGAAAACATTTGAATATCACCACTTTCCGGAGGAACTTGGATCTCGCAGCGTCTTCCTAAGTGGCCAATATGGTTAGAAATCCTTCAAACGTCTTTTCATGACCTAGCTTTGTAAAATCATGAAGTTTGATGTGTCGCAAGGCACGTTTTGGCAATGATATTTTTTTTTTTTTAACAGTCATTTATTTGTACAGGCTCAATCGAATCAACTTTACAGAGCCAAGTTTTCATATAAACATACATCAGTTGTCTTAAAACTAAAGTTAGGGGGATATAACCGATTACTCGCGGCCGTCTCGAGGTTAATAGGAATAACAATTTAACGGGTGGGGAGCTGGGAGGGGACTTAAACTAAGGTTTACATAACACATTAATTTTAAAGTCTAAATTGTCTCAAAACTAATAACTATACAACTTTTGGGTTTCTTTTGACTTGAACATTTTTGAAAAGGAAAACAAAAAACCAACACATACACTGCCAAAAAAAACTTAAAGTTAACATACAGGTTAAACAAACTACAATCTAAGGTTAATGTTAGTCAAAAACAGATAAATGAGATTCATAAACTCCAGATCACGTGCAGCCAAAATATCTCGAACAGGTACATTGGGTTGTTTACCTCGAGCCCGAAGGGATTCGTAAAGTTCAGATCTGACTCCGCGATGCTCGGCACATGACCAAACAATGTGATCTGCGTCCTGGTAACCTTGTCCACATTCACAGAGATTGCTGTCGCTCAGCCCAACCCGGTATAAATGAGCGTTCAAAGAATAATGTTTGGACATGAGGCGAGACATCACACGAATGAAGTCTCGACCCATATCCATACCCCCAAACCAAGATTTTGTCGACACCTTTGGGATGATAGAATGTTGCCATTGCCCCAAATCTCCTTTACTCCATTTATACTGCCAGCTGACGAGTGACTGTTGACGAAAAATAGGGGAAAATCATTATCATTGGCGATCGTAAATTTCGCCTTCCATAGCGCCCACCTATGCAAGCAAGTCCGCTTCCTCATTGCCCGGAATTGAACAATGAGATGGGACCCATACAAAGGTGATGATAAAATAACGCGAAGATAAAGCGCCTAGAAGCTCCTGTATTTTCATGAGAAAATACGAGGAGTGCTTACCGGCCTCAATGAGCGAATAGCCTCTATAGAACTGAGACTATCCGTGAAAATGAAATACTGATCCGGTGTAAGTGAGGCAACAATTTCTAGCGTAAAGTGTATTGCCGCTAATTCAGCGACATATACGGAACAAGGAGCTTGAAGTTTACGGTTGGCGCTATAAATGTCATTAAATATTCCAAAGCCTGCTGACTCCTCTATCAAAGATCCGTCAGTGAAAAACGATTTAGTGGAATCAACTTGGCCAAACTTAGCAGCAAATATCACCGGAGCAATCATAGGACGATGATGCTCTGGGATTCCATGAAGCTCCTGCTTCATGGATAAATCAAAATGAACCGAACTGCCGAAATCTGAGAAGCAAACACGATTGGAAATGTTCGGCGAAGGGCTGACATCCTGTGT
>JASCZW010004687.1:0-48155 GCA_034211315.2 Aedes japonicus | reverse complement strand
GTATCCGTGAATAATTGGGTCTATGTCTCCATAAATGCGTTTTAACTCAAGATTTAAACAATTTCTTTTTCTTTCTTTTTCAGGTAAACTGCACGTTTCTCCCCAATCTTAGGCCTTAAATAACATTTTGTAAGTATGAATGACATTATTTAATAGCCAGTCAAACTAGTGTGGTTGTTTTCAAGGTGCTTTGGATAGGTATTCATAGCTTTATTTCTATTTCCTGTCAAATTCTTCTCTATACTCTTATTCATTTGAAGCTAAATAAGTGGGACAAATTAACGTTTTGAGGTTTTCACCAACGTCTGGAATATGTTTGGAGAACATCACAACACTTCCTTTGTCTTCAAGGAAATTTTTGAATCTTATAGAAAGTTGCAACACATTTTTGACGAAAATTAGCAAATATCAGCAAAAAGAACAACTGCTAAATTTTTTTTCAGGTACCGTAAAACGGAGTGACTTTGATCACTTTTTGAACTATTTCTAGAAATCTTCTATGATAATTATCTTTAAAAATTTGTTTAACATTTTTAGAACCAGTACTGGTATATGTAGTAAAACACTACACAGAAAGTTTAAAAATGTATTATGTCAGAGGAACTTTAAAAAAATTGTTTAATTCCCGCGGCCAATTTGCAATAATGGGGTGACTTCGATCAAAATCAATTTTATCCATTTGAAGTGCTTAAATGAATAAAAAAACACCAAATTTTTGTGCAAACCGTTTGGTGCAGATGTTCCCGAATAGCACCAGGTGGAGACTCAAGGAACGTTCGTTCAATTATGTCACGCAAAATGGACCATTTTCTCAAACCCTTCCCCTTATGTCATGTTTTTTTATGGACCTTAAATTTTGTGTACAGATCATCACAATTCCCAAAGCTCCCTTCCAGAAAAAGCATGACATAGTTTATGAGCGACCCATCCATTGCTATTTTTCAGTAGCTTTGCGCTGGCCGGAGTCAAAGGGAATCCCCATTCACCTACAATTTTGATAGTTTCCCGGAGATCCGCTTCCTGGGCATCGGTTAAGATTGTCTGACCACCAACCGTCTGCAGGTGCCGTCCATTGAGTGTATCATGAAGGGTGCTGTAAGGAATGCTGTAGGTCCGAGCAGCTTCACGCAGTGAATATCGTTTTTTTTTCGTACTGCCTCCAACGCAGCATCCATCGATTCGGATCTATTTTGTAAATAAGCTTTTCCGCCAACTTTTTTCACGAACACACTTAGAAATTATGAATTTCACACGAGACGTAATTCATGTTTGTAAAAAGTCCGGGAACGTAAAGAAAGATTTCGTGTAAAATTATGTCTCCTGAAACCGACACATACGCAATGCTATGAAAAATGGGTTTGATTGGATATATTTTCTCATCTCTTTCAACTCATTCTTATGTGAAAAAGGACGCTTGCATGTGTCGGTCTCAGGGGACAGAAATTTACATGACATTTTTGTAGTGTGTACTTTCTCGGCATTTCGGACTTCTCAATGCCATTAAATTGTCGAAATAAGTGTTTCACACCTTTTCTCCAACACAGAACAAAACAAATCAAACCCTTTGACAGATTCGAAGGTAGTGCAACACTTCGAGAAGGTTGTCGCGTTTATTCGTTTGTTCTTAATTTTCAATCAAAATATATTTTTTTTTATTCATAATTTGTTTATGCATACATAATTAATGTTTTTTCGATTAGACGATTAGTCTTAGAGAGACGAATGTTTTAGTAATCTGAAAATGTAGTTGTCGATTTTGTTTTTAAATCATTTTATTGCTTGAATATATGATTGTTGTCGGGCTTGGTATAAAGTACCATAAGAAGCATTTTTTTTTTTAATTTTTTTTATTGCGACGGAAATAGAGAAATGCTTAAAACAAAATGCATTTATATACCCTAATAAATGTTAATATATATATATGGTTCAAAGCTCAAAAAATTCAGGCAGTTGGAGAAGGATGATTTAAATTGAATAAATATCGGACTTGGCGGTCGAAGTCACCCCGTTGATCGAAGTCCCCCCGCTCTACGGTACTATTATAAAATTAAAACAGGAATTGATGCAACTTGGGAGCTTCTTAGGGCCCTGCGCTTTGGCCAGTGAGCGTACACTGAAAGTTAATTTTCGTTTATATTACGAAATCGAAGGTAGGACTAACAAATCTATTCGTTGTTTTCAGCAACAAAACTTATTTGTACTTTTTAAGAAGCTACCTTCGTATTGAATGCCGCAAGCACAACTGTCAAAACCACTAAGCAATTATTGACACAGAAAGAACATTCGTTCATTCTACGAAAACAATACAAAGAGCTACGAGTAATTTGTTACCAATAGAAAAGAAACGTCTCTCTGGTGGTTGCATGAATGACTGACAGATCTACTTTATCGGCTCAAAATATAATTGAAAAAAAAAAAAGCGCAACCACGAGGAGGGATAGTTGTTCAGCGTTTTATTTTTAATGTTTCTAACATGGGGTTCAATCCTATAGTTTTCGGAAGAGCTGTTAGTGAGCCCGTGGTTGATCTCACTAAACCATGTTGACTCGTGAGAAGCTACTTGATTATTGTGCATAAGGTTCTAACAATCGACAGCGCTTTCATTTCTTTTTTGGGATAATTTAATGGCTCCCACAATTCCAGCAGCAACATCATCATTTATGAGTACGATCGAAGAGAAGCAGCGATTGGCTGGTCTTCACGAAATTTGTTTTGTGCATTGCACAAAAAAGGTGCAATGATAGCATTTTGTAAGATGACAAGCAACATGAATTTTTCATACAACTTACGAGACATTTGTTCTATGTCCATGTTCATGTTTACGAAACGAGTGAAAGCTAATTTACTAAAATAAATTTTCAGTGTAAGGGTTCTGTTGCGTAAAGTTGGTCGTTGCATTTTGCGAGTTGGAGAGTGGTCTTGTAATTTTCTCAAAATAAACTGAATCAATTGCAAGTACTTCAATAATTACTCCTAGTTGTTATCGAGAAGGTTTTTCAATAGTTTACTGGCTGATAAAGAGACAGAATAGCTTAAATTTTCATTAAATAATTATTTTAATTTAGAGAAATTCTCTGAATCATCAATTGATAAGCTCAATACAAACATTACAAATATCTTTGAAAGATGCACTAAACTTTTACAAGAAATATTGTTTGTTTAAAATTTTACTAAATTCATGATTGAAAATCTCTTAAATTTCATGTTTCTTACATTTTTCTAAGTTGTTTCGTAAAATTTGGGTTCTCCATGAAGTTCTTCAGAACTCTTAAGAATAATGAACTAAAAACTTTCGTAGAAGTTGCTATTACTTCTCCATAATATAACATCAACTCAATATCTATTGAGCCATTTTTTTTAGTGTGCCTTTAAGGGATACGATGTTCCGATCCAAGTGCCAATAGGTGCCCTTATATGCCACGGTAATTTGACAGTTCAATCGTTATGCCTCCCGGCAACCAGACGAATGTTTTGCAAAATTTTTGCATATGATTTGAACCTCGATCAAGATTTTTGTTGCGGAAATCGCGTTTTTGATAATATTATGTTGAGACAGCCATTTAAATGAAGGATATTGATTTTCCCGGCTGACTAAAAGCTTCGATGAATATTTTCACTATCCGCATATGTTCGACGTTATTTCCTTGATGAACATTCCGGCATTCGGAAATACACATTACTGCTATGTCTGTTCAAGCTGTAAATGTGCCAGTTTCCTCACTCCTCCATCAAAAACGACAGCTTTGATATTCGCCCATCCGTTTGGCAATTAGGACATAACGCCTCCACTCGGAACTTTCCACAGCCCCTAGAAATAACAAAATGTTTTCAAAGATTTTCAGCTGCTCCTATAAGGCATCCAAAGCTGAGTCCTTAATAACCTCTGATGGAGCGATGATATGAAGCAAAATTCGGTATATTTTTTTCATAGAATACGCGATGCTGAAGGATGTGGCGGTTGTCAGATTGAGAAATAATTTATACATTTTTTGTGCATGATATTGGTGACATCCAAGAGGCACAGGCACTCCGCTTAAAATCCGAAATTCCCCTGGATTTCCAGCTTATGTTGCTCCATTAATATCTTTTAACGGAGTTCCCCGAGCTGTAGCTTCTCAACGAAGGTACTCAGTCATGATTCGCATTCCCGACCAAAACTAAACTACAAAATTATTTAAAGTTTAAGATTTAAGAGGAGAATTTAGATCATACATCCATGATATAACTGATAGTTGATATAACTGAAATAGAACAGCTAGAAATAGAATTAATTTATTTCTCTACGCAGATAGTGCCTCGTGGGACATTATATCCTAATATATTATAAGTCTGTTATACAATTACCCAGATGAATGGACATTTAACAAATTATGTTATTTTTGTGTTATATCCTTCTGGTCGGGATTCTCCTTCAATTACTCGGATCCTCTCGATGGTTACTCAGCGACCCAGCCACTGACTGCAGAGGTTTTGCTTTTTAACAAAAATTCTGATATATATATTCCACCTCCAGTTTGCTTAAAAAATGTGCCATTAATTGAAGCTTCGAAGTGGTATTATGTCACGACTTTTCAATTTTATCACTTACCTCATCCATTGTTCCACTCAAAATTTTGTCTCTACAAACTGGTAGCTAAAATGTTCACTTATGATCGTTTTTTTCCAGTACATATGTCTGTTTCGTGACGAAACAAACGAATCAAAACTATACCGCAACAATTTACAATATCAATTTTCCAGGGTTGCCAGTTTATATCTTCGAAAAGTACAAATGTCAAAAGTGTGCCACAGAGTGCCACACATGTTTCGTTATGGTGTAAGATTTTCTATTACGGCGTGCCTGGCACACTGTTCTAAGTGACTCACCCCTTGCATCAACTGCTTTACGAGGTTCCCTAGAGAAATCTCTTGCAATTTTCCATAAAAATGTTCTATTGAAGGAAGCTCCGGACTGGTCCAAAAATTCTTCCTAGAAATTTCCAGGACTTTTTTGAGGATTTAAATCAACATCCTAAGTAATTTCTTGAAGCATTCCGTGATGATATTCTTATACTTCTTTGCAACGCAATTTGAACTCGTGAGTTTTAGGGCCTGTTCATAATCCACGAAGACTCATTTTTGAAATTCTCAGACTCCCCCTATCCCTCGTACACTTTTCTCTATATTTTTTTTTTTGAAATTTTGTATGGAGCGCAGTCTTTGGTCGAACCCCTCTTCCCCCAGCAACGTCTACGTGGTTTATGAATAGCCTCCTATTTCTCTCCACTCTTTAAGTTTTTGAAATTCATTTCGAAATATCATATGATTACCGAAAACACCTTTGATTTTCAGCTTAAATTTCCTTAAACTTTTTCTAACATTTTACAAAACATACAAAAAAAAAATTTTTATTGTTCCTATAAAAAATCAGTTAGATGTCAATCCATCCAGCAGGTTACTTTTCACAAACTTTAAAACAAGCATGTTTTTTGTAGTGTTCCAACAGCGTACCTTCATGGACTTTGAACGTACACTCTATCCAACTTCTATAAGACCACCCCCAAATTGTGTAAAATCAACTATAATAATAACAATTTCGGGTCAATGTGCGTATTTTTTTAGATTGCATAGCAAGTTATTGTTTGTCTTTGATTTATTTTGATTAAAAATTTCTGCTATTACTTTTGTAATAAGATTTTATATTTTTAGGTGTCAACTTTCTATAGGACCATTTCAAATATTACGCCTTTTTCTTAAGTAAAACTTATAAAAATCAGCATATTGAAAGTTCAATAATCCGTAGCTTTGCCATTTCGATTATTGACCTGAAAAAATCGATTTGGCCTACTGTTTACTAAATTCAGTAGAACAGATTCCTCAATTTTGTCCCATTCTGTCGTAATAGCGGACTTCAGCTCATCAACAGTGGCATATTGCTTTCCGTCAGCATAAATCCGGCGAACCAAAATCCTCCAAAGGTTTTCGACTGGATTTAGGTCAGGAGAACATTGCTGAGACATTGCTTCGTTTCCTTGCTGGTATGAATAGCGGCATTATCCTGTTGGAACGTAAACTTCTACCGACGACATTTGCGCAAAAAAGGCAGAAGATGTCCTTCAAGAATACTAATGTAGTCCTTACTATTCATTTTGAAGGACGTGAACGCTATCTTCAGGTTGCTCAAAAGCCTGCCCAAACCATGCATGAGCCACCCCCGAAGTTCCGAGTAGAAGAATATTGTTCCTCCTTTCTTAAATCGCGCCAGTATCCATTGAAGCCGTCCGGACCATCCAAGTTGAGCTTCCCGACCAGAAGCGTATAACATAAACATAACAAAACTATAATAAACCTTGTTAAGACTAACTGATTATGATATAAATTTGTTAAGAAAATTTACATCTGGATAATTGAATAACATATTTATAACAAATTAAGATATAATGCCCTTGGAGGCACAATCTGCGTAATGAAATAAATTAATTTTAACACTACCTGATATGATTTTGCTTCATTGTAACAAAACTGTTACAAAAATTGTTTTATTTATGTTATATCTGTATCATAGTTTGCTTTAATTGTGTTGCATCTTGAGGATTTTTTGTTACAATTTCTGTTATTTTAACACCATCCGCGATCTGAATTCTAACAACCTCTGTTATAAAATCAGCGTAACTGAATAACGAAATCCGAAATAATTTTGTTGTCTTCGTCACTGAAGATTGTCTAAACATGTTAAAAATATCAAGAATAATTTTACCGCTATAGAGCCATAGTGGAATATTAAATGTTCCGAAAAATAACATATAATATATTATAACCAAAGCTTACCAAATCGCATTGTCGATTCATGTGAGCTTTTGCAAAACTCAGCCGTTTTTTAACATGAGAAGCTGTAAGGTTAGGAACTATAACCTTTTTAGCCCTTTTAATATGAGGGCTTTTCACAAAAACCTGACGAACTGTCTCCCGGCAAACCTTCAAATACAAAGTTTGCTTGATTTGCATCAAGGATTTAGTCGAGTGCAGGATTAGCGAGATAATTGCGCACAACTTGATGAGCCCGCCGTCCGATTTCCCTTATTGATACTTTTTCGTGGTGTTATGCATCGATTCCCTTCTCCTTCTTTGTGAGCACTTTTCCCCTGGGCATTTTGATCAGTGTTGATAAAAATCATGCTCGTTAGGTTCAAAAGCGCGGATTTTCAGGCAACACAACATTGACTGCCTATAAGTTCCATGTGAAAATCAAACGATAACTCGTGACAACAAACGTAACCAGACGAATGAACGTTCGATTTTCAAAATGCTTTGATATTCATTTATGTAGACAGGTTCATTTTCAAAATGAATTTGATTTGTCAGAAATGAGATTCAATAAACCATAATGAATATCAATTAGCCGTCGGGATCGGATATTATGCAAGGTCAGCTCAGTCTAGGGTATTCTTGCTAGAATCTATTCTTATGGAACGATGATGGCGGCCCCAGTTGCATGTTCGTATAAGGATTCAAAATTACTCAATAATACAAAAAATCATCACAAGAGATGATATTCAAATTTCGTCTAATGAAATTCATGCTGTCCGATTGATAATCAAAACATCAGTGACAGCAGATTTTTGACCCGCACTTAGGGCTGACTTCATAAATTGCAGCAAACAAAATTCAGTGGGCATAGAGGTGACAGTGGAAACCATGAAAACCGGGAATGTAAACATCCTCATTACACTAGGATAAATCATTTTCACTTCTCATGAATATTTTATGAAAATCCAAGGCACTGATCGCAGGGTAGGAAGACGCGCATATGACCAAGCTGGACTCCTTGGAGGCCTCTTTTGCGGTACAGCTTGACTCATACAGTTGTGCAGAATCCGATTGAAGGAAATAACGGCATTATCGACATCAGGGCTTTCGTACACCTCGGTCCAGTCAACTTGCGACAGCAGCTCATTTAGATATTCGTAGTCTCCTTGATGAAAGTTTAGCTCAGTTAGATCAACATCCTCATGAAATGGAACAGAGACCACACAAGCAGAGCAAAGCGAGAGCTGGATGGTAGCGATCAATTGGAACAACTTCCTTGGCTGCTAATGTTACGAGGCCACGCATGTCCAAGCCATTTGAAAATACAAGATCAAGTATCCGGTCAGAGCAGTTTCGAATTAAATTACGCTGTCTAAATCTGAGAAACGCCATACTGTCAAGAAGTTACTGACTGGCCATTGATGTATGCGAAAGCGTACCCACTGCTTGGACTTTTCCAGATCAAACGCGGTTGATTGAAATCGCCGAACAGAACGAGCTCACCCATTTCGCTATGCTTGCTGTGTGTTTCAGAGATGGCATCTATATGAAACTGCATTACATTAGTGTCTTGACTTTTATCCGGTGGTAAGTACAATACGCCAACAAATAGAGGATATGGTTCAATTACGATTTTGACCCATAGCTGCTCGATGTTATTTGTAGTAGTAAGCTGGACCATTGAAGAGGCGTACTTCCGCTTCACAGCTATAAGTACCCATCCGCCACGACAACGCGTGCTATTGGAAGCGCAACGATCAACGCGATGGACATCGTAATCATTGCTAAACAAGTGGCATGATTGAATACGATCGTCGAGCCAAGTCTCGGTAAACACGTACGCATCGTAGTTCAAACAGTTGATCAATTTTAGTCCTGAGGCCACGAACATTCTGGTAGTACATTTGTAGCTTGGATGATTGATCGGTGACATTAGACCCAGTGAGGCCAGAGAATGCAACCATTCTACGCAGAAGAGCTGCAACGTGAATGAATGTCAGGCAGAATAACGTTATGAGAAGCAGAATACTTGCCTGGCAACACAGGCTGGAAGACCCCTTCACCGATCTCGATCACAGGGCCAGGACGACTCCGATGACTGGAAACAGCATTAATCGCGACTGGATCGAGTGGCTCAGGGGCTTCCAAAGTACTGTATATTTTGCGTCCTGGTGATGCTGCATGAGTTTGAGCGTATCCTTCGTTGGAATTCGGATTACAGATGGACGAGTCACAAGTCGCAACAGGAAATTTAGAAGCTTTGGAACAAGCAGTGATAGCATCAGGAGGATTACTGGAACTCGAATAACGATTAGGCAAGATAACGTTTCTATCATACGTATACTTGCCTGACAGGCCCCGTTACCAGCCACGACCACAGGTCCAGGACGACTACGTTGGTAGAAACACTCAGCAAGCGCGACTGGGTCGGACGGAACTGGGGCTCCCCTAATACTGTTGGTTGAGCGTCCTGGGCAAATTGAACAAACGGCAATGTCGAACGTTTGAACGTTTCGCAAGGTATGTAGGTTAAATAATGTATTTAAAAAAGTAAGTACGAAATTTTTAGAGGTACGTTTAAATCAAACATCAGATTTGGAAGGTACGCTGTTGGTTCATTATTTTGGTGTGATTTTTATAGCGTTTCAAAAAACATGCTTCGTTCCTGAAACCAATGAAGAAGTTTGTTAAGTTGTAAGTTGTAATTTTTCCAAGTTTTTTTTAGAGAGAGGGAGAGAGAGAGAGATTTTGTAAACTAGTGTTACTAAATCTTGTATGTCACAGTTCAAAAAGAATCGTACTAAAGTTTGGCATGTGAAATTTTTGTAGTTTCTTAAATTTGTGCCTTCAAAAAGTCAAACACGGATATACAAATCAGCCATGATGGCGTCTATGCTTGTTTTCCAGAGACCTCCAACAAATATGAAAATATTTAATTCGGATAAAGGTGTCTGAGATCGGTACAATTCCTTGGCAGCAATAAAAACCAAAGGTTGCTATGATAAGATTTATACTTGAAAATGCTAATGACAGTTTTATTTCAATAGACCCCACTTCAGCAGAAATCTACACCGACTCCAACCCTCAACGTCCCACCCTGGCAAGTGACTCACGGAGCTTGTTTAAGAATGTTCCAAAATCCACCCGAGAAGAGCAGCGCCAGGTACAGGCACTCGACCATTTTCCCTCATTACAGTCAATATAATTCACATTTGCACTTGAAGCACAGTGGTGGCACTTGACTCTCCACTTGACTGTGCGTGAGGCCATAAATTACCCCCTGGGGTCGGGTGGTAGGCCGCACGAGATAAAATAACAAGATCGCGCAACTTGCGACGTAATCCCACGTATCGTAAGTGGAGGTTTTTTTTTTCTCTCCCTCGGTACCATTTAATGTATCTTCTTTTTCAACTGGAGTGGATACCTGAGATGCTCATTTGTGCCTCACACCTGTCAGAGTTGGTAAGATTCAGCTAGTCAGGAGCGGGGAAAGATTAATGTGCGAAATCGTTCAAGATTTTAGATCCCACTGCGTGGTAGAAGCGCTAATTAGCGGCCATTGCTTAGAACCTCAGTGCCGAAAAACATTTTCATCTGAGTGGAGTCATTTTACGACGGCAGGCTACGAGGTTAATTTGTGTCATAATACTAAATGTTTGATAATGAAACTACTTTTAGAGATCTAGCAATTACACAGATAATTAGTGGTTGTTACGACCGTCGGAGGACACCCCGTGCAGTCCTCAGCAGTGGAGGATAAATTTGGCCTAGCATTTGAAATCTGTGTAAACTTAATAAGTCTTAATTAGTAAATGAAATGATCACGTCCGTGAGATGATTTATGGGGCAATAAAGGTTTACGTTCACCGTCCACGTTGGTCTGTTTATGCTATTTCGTGGGAAATCCTAGCATTCAAACTTCAAACTCGTTTCCATCAATCAATCAAACACTTGAAATGAGCAGTACCTGTCCAATCAGTGAACACACTTCGACACATGTTGCTGCCCACCGGCGACAAATGGTTCGCAAATTTGTGTAAACTTTAGACTACACCAAAATTGTCGGACAACCAGAAACTAAACACTAATCAATGTCATTTTTTGTTTCTCCTCCTAAACATGCGCACAAACTCCAATCATTAACATACTCCGATCAATCAATGTCGGTTTCCAACTGTTTAAACTATTTTTTTTGATTCACATAACGAATCCTGAGAATGCACCCCCAGTTCCCCCGCATTTCCTTTTTATCTGCTTCCAACTACCGAGGTCTATAGGTCAAACGCAACGCACAGTTTCTGCTCCAAAAACTTCAAGTAGATCGATCGATCGTTAATCGATCGCCCGACGGTCCTAAATGTCTAAATTGAGCGGACCTAACAATGAAGCGAAGAAACAAAATCGCGAACCAGTTTCCGAGCAACATAACATTAATAACTACCCTTGTGTCTCGAACGATCAATTTTGCCACACATTAGTGAATATCGGAATGGCCCACCTCTTGGAGGTTTCGTTTTACTTTATTGATCTCTGCTAATGACGCGACGGGGAACACTTGAACTGCGGGCGAGTGGACGTTAAGTATTTATGTATGAATATGAGCACATTTTGAATGAAGTGTGCGTGTGTGTCAATAATCCATCAGCAGTTGGTCGGTCGGGTCCATTGAAGGCGAAAGTTTATTTGGCTGCGTAACTGAAGAATGGATCTGGTTTTTTTGCTTGATTGGTTCATTACACGCTAGAAGTTAAGCACTCCCGTTTGAGAAATCTGATCTTTGAAATTTGCGTTCGCATTCAAGAGTTGGATCTGAACGTGGGCAAAATTTGGCCTACGGATAAGTTGGGATGATTATTTTCAGATCTTCTTCCATCAGTTAAAACTTTTTTGTATCACAATGAATCGTATTTAATCTTTTTCCACTGAAAGACGAGATCTTTCCAAACAATCTGCTGCCAAAAAAATCGAGGACCGGCCACTGAATTCACGGAAAAAAACGCTGGGGGCCAGATTTTATGTGAATCGAGCTTTACAGGGTGCGGCAGAAAATAATGCGAACATTTGTTCTATTTCTTTCAAATACCATTTTCAACTAATTCAAGCAATAATATCAACATTTTCGAGTGCAATCTTTATAGTGTCCTTTTAAACAAATGTATTCAATGTGTCCTCCTTTTTCTTAATAACATCCTCGAGCCGACGCCGGAAGCCAAAGTATGTCTTTCCGACGTAGTCCTGCGACATTGACTGCCATGTGCGTGTTATGGTTGACTTCAGGGTTTTCACACTAGGGTGTGATGTTTTGCAGGCTCGTGTTTCAACATATGCCCGAATCGAATAATCCAACGGATTAAGATCTGGACTGCTAGGGGGCCACAAATCCTTCGGCCAAAACTTCATGATATCGTTCAACCATTGTTGGGTTCGATTGGACGTGTGACACGGCGCTCCATCCTGCTGTAGGACAACGTTTTGGTCCTCGGAGAAGTTGGCCTTCCCCCAGGGAAGCACTTGGTCCTTTAAAATACCGATATACACTTCGGTATTGATTTTAACTCCAGCATCAATGAAAACAGGCGGCATTTTCAAACCGTTGGACGCCACCAAGCCAAACATCATGACACCAGCCGGATATTTGGTTTAAAATTTGAATTTCACTGTTTCCGGAACGTTCTCCATTTTCCTCACAGCATCGATGCTGAAAAGCTTTTCGTCGGAGAACAGGATTACCATTTTTTTTCCTTCTTCAACAAGGAAAGCAATCTCTTGGAGCAAGTCACTCGTAGTTCCTTGACTCGGTCCGTAATCAAGTGACGTTTCACTTTGGCTCTGGAAGATGCATGCAGGTCTTCTTTGATGATTCTCCGAAATATTGGCTTCCTTTGCAAGTTTTCTTATGGCTGGCCGGAGCTGGTTGTGAGCAATTTTAGCACGGACCGATTTGATCACGTTCGGCGTGCGTGCAAAGCGCGAACGTCCGCTTCCGGCCTCCGCAGCTTAGGAACATCCTGCAGGGACAATAAACTGTTGCCAAATGGTACCCTACCACCTTGGCAATCTCTTTCGGCTTCTTCTGGGCGAGCAACAAACGGGTGATCACTTCTTTCGCGAACATTTTGACGAATTTGCAATCAAACAAATAGAATTTTTGGATGCAGCACTTGAAAGTAAACATGAACAAATACACTTTCAACAGAAACTAGTCACTAGCTACACGAATTAACCCAGTACTCAAGTTAGAACATTATTTTCTGCCGCACCCTGTAATACTACTTTGTTCTAAATTCATTTCCGCACACAGTTTGAAAGAAACATTTTCTGTGTTATCTAATGGGCATAAAGGGAATGCTAGATTTGGCGGAAATCAATGGGATATTTCATGTGAATTGAAGCTAGATAACAACTGAATCTAGTTTGTTTTACAGAAGAATGAAACATTTTTGGCGTATGAAAGATTTTAAACAATTTCTGTGCTTACGCTTCCTTTGGCTTGGAATTAAACGAGAGGAAATTTTACGGAAATTAATTTCGTTTCTCTTCTCTATACCGGGTGGCATTCCAAAATTTTAAAAAATGAGAGCGCTACGCAAAAGTGAAAGGTTTTTGAACGCTTGTACCTCTCGTTTGACTAAACAGAATGACTTTGTTCAGTAGTTCAATTTTACAGTTCAAAATCACCTAACAGAGTTTTAGACCAATGGGCTCTTCGGCTTCGTGTTAAGTGTTTTATGTGTTTTAAAGGGTGTCCACGATGAAATTGCCACACTATGAAATTGCTCTAACTTTTTAACCGTTGGGTAGAATTTAATGAAAATTTGGGTGGATTTAGTTCATAGTGCATTATTTACATCCTGCAAGTTTTAAAGTCCTGTGATCAAAACTCGCGGAAATGGAGTCGAAAGAACAGCTCGTGCGTGATAAAATCTTGCGCATTCATCACGAGAACAAGGATCTCTCGCATCGTTCCATCGCTAAAACGTTGGGAATCGCGAATTCCACGGTGTCGCGAGTGATTAAGCGGTTCGAGAAACGGTTGACCACCGATCAGAAGCCCAGAAGTGAAGGAAAAAGTATTCCGTACAACACCAAAAATCACAACCGCGTAGTTGGGGCCTTCAACCGAAATCCGAACGCCTCCGTTCGGGATGTGGCTAAAAAGCTGCATCTAAGCCGAAGTTTTGTCCAGAGGGCCAAAACTAAGGCTGGGTTTCGAACGTTCAAGGTACAAAAGGCCCCTAATCGCGACGAGAAGCAGAACAAGTCCGCCAAAACCCGTGCCAGGAAGTAGTACCTCAACATGCTGACGAAAGTTAAATGCTGCATCATGGACGACGAAACATATGTGAAGGCCGACTTCAAACAGATCCCCGGCAACCTGTTTTTCACGGCCAAGGATAAGTTCAGCGTTCCGGAGCATGTCCACACTCAGAAGATGTCCAAATTTGCGAAGAAATTCCTGGTTTGGCAAGCCATCTGCACGTGCGGGAAGCGGAGTGCACCTTTCGTGACCCAGGACACGATGAACGGACAGGTGTACATAAAAGAGTGCCTCCAGAAGCGGCTGCTTCCTCTCCTGAAGGCCCACAACGTCCCAACAATCTTCTGGCCGGATTTGGCCTCATGCCACTACTCCAAGGACGTGCTGAAGTGGTATGCGGACAATAAGGTCAATTTCGTGCCGAAAATGTTCAACCCTCCCAACACTCCGGAGCTCCGCCCCATCGAGTAGTACTGGGCGATTATGAAGCAGCACCTTCTTAAACGACCTAAGGTAGTGAAAACAGTCGAGGAACCGAAGAAAGTATGGGCTTACATGCAAAAAACGGTTGATTCACAGGTTGTGCAGAATCTTATGGCCGGGATTAAGGCCAAGGTTCGGGCATTTGCATATGGACTGTAAATAAAATACGAAAAAAATGGTAAAATGAAGTTTAATAGTTATTTCTCAATCCCTGAAAATTTGATGGCAATCGGATGAAAACTCCAATTTTGCGAATCAATTTTGTGTGTGGCAATTTCATCGTGGACACCCTTTATGTGTTTGATGTTCTTAATGTTTAAATTAGTTTAACAGTTCAGAACTTGGGGCTTTGTTTGTTAAAATTTGATACCCTAATTCTACAACTACAACTACAATTTGAAAATCCTAGGGGTGGGGAACCAGATTCCGAATGACCTGGCGATCCGATATCAGGCAGCGTACCCTGTACCGATTGATAGACTCACTAAAACGATCGTCGAGCATTTTTATCTCGACCAAACGGTGGACCTCAGATGTTCTTGTCTTTGGAGGGGTGTTCAGGATCATCCTGAGGAACTTATTTTGAACAAGCTGAAGTTTTAGGTGATGTGTTTTTGCGCAACTCTCCCAGATTGGCATGCCGTACTCGATGACTGGAAGTATGATTTGCTTGTAGACAGCAAGCTTGTTTTTCAGGGATAATGTAGCTTCAACAGAACGTTACACTATGTGACAGTTTTGTCAACCTGTTCCCTGAAAATAAGCTTGCTGTCTATGGTAACGCCAAGATAGACAGCTGATTTGGCCCATTCTACGGTTGTGTTGTTTAGGCTAAGTTTACAATCCTCAGGCGGAACAAGTCTGGGAGAATTGGAGTGTGGAAAAAGGATGACCTAGGTCTTTGCCGCGTTGATACAGATCTTCCATTCGGTGAAGTATTCTGACAGAACATTCAGGCTTCGCTGCAGATTCGCTGTGGACGACTGCGGTATCATCGACGAACAACGACAGAGATCCATTTTCAGGGAGCGGGGGTATGTCCGAGGTGAATAGGTTGAACAGAAGTGGACCTAGAATACTTCCCTGCGGAACGCCAGTGGAGATCTCCTGTGCATAGGAAGCTGCACCTTGCAGCAAAACACGGAATGTCCCGTTCGATAGATAATTTTTAATAATCTTCACCAGGAAGATAGGAAGATTGTATCTTTTAAGTTTATACACCAGGCCATCGTGTCACACGTTATCGAAGGCCTTCTCGATATCGAGAAGTGCCATGGCAGATGATTTCGCAACAGACATGTTTCGCTTGAAGATGATGGTTACTAGGTTAAGTTGGTGCACTGTTGAGCGACCACGTCGGAATCCGAACTGCTCATCGGCAGACGACAGAAGCCGACGGTGGATCGCTTTCTCAAACAGTTTTGATACTCCTGAGAGAAAGCTGATGGGCCTATAGCTCTTGGAACATGAAGGATCTTTCCCAGGTTTCTGAATGGGTATGACTTTGGCTGACTTCCAACACGAGGGGAAGTAGCCAAGTCGGAGGCATTGGTGGAAAACTATCGCCAGATGAACGTAGAACTAGGGGCTCAATTGCTTGAGCTCCAAGTTCATGATGTTATCGAAACCTGGGGCCTTCATGTTCTTTGAGCATTTGATATAAGTAAACAATTCGTCAGCTGAGATCTCCAACTCCTCTGTGAAGTCGTTGCGGCTTAAATCGATGTTAGTAATAAGCGCGCTAACGGCAGCTTCGTGTGGACTGACGATGTTTTGTCCGAGATTATGGGAGCTGACGAAGTGTTGACTTAATTCATCAGCCTTTTCTGTAGGAGTGATCAAGCGATCCTTAGAGTCATTGCTGTTTAGTGGGATCAACGGTGGAATGGGCCTTGGTTTTGTTTTTTAAATCTTTGTCAACTTCCAGAACGGCTTTGCACAATCTGGGAGAGAGCGGATCTTGTCGGAAAAATTGTTATTCTTAAGGTCCACCATTCTGGCCTTAATAATTTTCGGCACTCGATTATAGTGACTTTTTAGCGTTGGCAAACCAGTCGCTGGTATTGCCTTCAAATGGCGTTTCGCAATTGTATAAAATCTTTAGTGGGCCTTTTAACGGGTATACGATCGGCTTGGCGATGTTGTTCCCCATGTTGATGAGGAAGATGTCGATTGTCGAATAGACCCTGATCTGCTCAACCGGGTGGGAGTATCCAGACCCATGCTGAAAAACCAAATAAGCCTCTTTTGTTTGTCATGTTAAAATGTGTAGATAAATAAGGTCTGTATCCGCAATAATCCGGAAACCTCATAACATGAATAAAACATAAATTGCGCATTATATTGCCGTCGTAGTTGTTTATTTCAGATTCATGGGATGTGTTTTAACAATTCGTCAAGACAAAACATAGTTATTCGGTATTTGCATGAAATTTTCGAACTTTTTGCTTAACTCCGTCCATTAGGGTTTGTACAGACTATTAAGAAATCGTAGAAGCCGTCTTTGTCCAAATTTGCTGGAAGTGTTTGATGTCTTTGATTTCTTGCTTCTTTTCAGAAAGCTTCCGCTTCATCAGAGCCCAATATCTTTCGATTGGTCATAGCTCTGGGCAATTTGGCGGGTTTGAGGTTTTTGGTACAATGTTCACATGATTTGTTTGGTACCACTCCATCACAGTTTCAGCATAGTGGCATGATGCCAAATCATGCCAGAAAACGTTTTTCTTTATGACTTTTGATGAAGGGTAGCATTCGCTTCTGCAGACACTCTTTCTGATAGATCTCCTTGTTGATTGTGCCTGTAGTGACGAAAGATTTACTCTTTTTGCCACACGTGCAAATTGCTTGCCACACAAGGTATTTTTTGGGAGATTTCGATGCCTTCTTCGTTCTGAAATGCTCAGCTGTAGCATTTCTGGCTATAGCAGAATAAAAAAACCAGCCCTGGATGCTGCTTGAAATCCTCCAGGACATAAGTTTTACGTCCATAACAACGCATGAAAACTTCGTCAAATATTCGCAGTACAAACGTCGAGCCCGTGATTTTGCTGCCAAGTTCTGTTTGTCGTTGCGATTTGGAACTGTTTTTACTCTATACTACTTAAGTCTCAAACGTTGTTTTGATTTTTGGACAAAACCAGGCGACATCCCTATTTTACGAGCCACGATTCGAATAGAGAGATTTGGGTTTTTCGTTAAGATCCTTTTCACCTTTCGGTCCATGACAGGATCAGCGCGTCCAATGTTTTTGTCACTTCTTGGTTTCCTCTCCACCGTCAAACGTTCCGAAAATGATTTGAACACATCGTGAACAGTGGATTTAGGCAAATCCAATGTTTTTGCTAGGTTCGGTATTGACAAATCAGAATTTGCCGTACGCCCGTTCAAAATTCGCTTGCGCACTTATTTTTCTATCGTCGCTTGAATACTAAACATGAAATGTAAACATCAATTACAATCTTTTTCATCATAGACTCTCAGCTATACCACAGTGAAATTATTCATTCCTACATGCAATTTTTCAGAAGTTACAATGATTTGAAGGTGTCCGGATTAATGTGGATGCAGATTTTAGTGTGGGAAAATGTATCTATGTGATATAACCACGATGGAACTGACTCTTAGCTTCGGGTCTTGATAACAAAAAATCCCTACTGAACCCTTGCGGCACGTCAAGCCGGTCAGTTCAGCGCAAGGGCGAGGAACGGGCATACTTTTACCATATTTGGTATTATTATCACTGCTTAAAATTTGCTGC
Organism: Aedes japonicus; assembly: GCA_034211315.2. Lineage (NCBI taxonomy): Eukaryota > Metazoa > Arthropoda > Insecta > Diptera > Culicidae > Aedes > Aedes japonicus. The sequence continues at coordinate 29,871 of JASCZW010004687.1, read as the reverse complement.
ACTCGACGTTTAAACACTGGAATATTCAATTCCTCCCTGATATCACCCGGAAAATGCCTACGATTGATTGCCAATCGCTTTATTTCACGTTTTGCGCGTTCTGAAACCGATGCTGGATGCCCTTTTCTCTTGATGGTTGCATATTTCTCACCCAATTTCACGAAATTATGTACCACCGTTTTGCTTCTTTCTTTTCTGCTTGCAATCTCATGGATTGTCAGTCCATTTCAGGGCCTGAATTTCTCCGCGCTCAAACTCTGAACGAATGGCCGGTTTTGGCATTTTCTGAAAACCACATAATAAATATGGAAATCAAAATTTTTGGTTATAATATTGGTTGAATTGTTGAGTGAGATTTTATAACAATGGCAATATTTGTTTTAAAAACGTACGTGGTCAGCCAACGCAAAAAAAAAATCAGCTGGACAAGATAATTGTTTCCATCCAAGCAGATCGAAACAGTCAATATCCCGCGTCTAAAGACAAGTCATCGCCGGAACTGTGTAGTAAACGAGAGATGACATTAAATACACAGGAAAACAGAAGCCAATAAACGTAAATAAACGCAATGATAAAGAATTGCTAATTTTCAGTTGTCCTTATATATATTTCATTCAGTGTAGTTGCACATTGATTGTTGAGTATAGTGCGCCATTTAAACGAAAAGTAGGCTTCCATTTTATTCACGTCTTGCTAGCTTTCGGATATTTTTCAAGTGCTGAAAATTGTTTTTATAATAACGGTTTTTAATTTTTTTTCAGTCCAAGCCTCGAGTGTGTTTATGCTTCTATACATTCTCTGTAAAAAGTTCAAAATATCCACCATATAACATTAAGGAAACATTTCAACATATCTAAGGCCAGTACTCGAAAAAAAAATTCATTTTCATTTTGCAGCGTTTGGTGGGTCAATGAGTGCGCAAGTCAATCCAAAGCCGAGAGCTAGGAAGGGGTAATAACGAACTGGTGTATGCGAACTACTTGAACGGCGAGTGAAACGTTGATTATTAGCAGTTTTGAAGTTCGAGATAGACTATAGAGTCGCCTAATAGCGGGAATTTGGATTATTGGCAGAGTGTGGCGTGAAAAAAAGAAGACTAGTGCAACGTAGAGAACGGCCAGCAAAGAAGCAGCAAACGAAGACATCGGGCATGCACGGGGGAAAGGCTTTCACATAAGCTCAGATGCAGTCACCACGTGGTGTACAGAGTTTTGCTATTCAGGTTGCATATCTAACGGGCGGTTTAGCAACGTTAATTATCAGAGAATTTTTATTTTCACGAATCAACAAGATAGTGACATTTAGAAGGCGGCCATGGGTGAGATCTATCTGATTATAACTATAAAACAATAACCTTATTTTCAAATAATACTAAATACAGACGCGTATTTGGAAATTTCTGCTGGAAGTGTGCTGCAGTGCCCTTGTCCAAATGATATAGGTAATGTCTACATGCGGGGCTTATTGTATGTGAAAGTAACCTCGGATTGGGCGTGGCTCTCCAGACATTCTGAAATGAGTTACTGGATCTGCAGTAGAGCTATCACTTTCTAGTTCCCGGATTGAAGGTGCTTTCAATGGTCAAATGAATGATTGTTATAAATAGATTTCTTTGATAATACCATTGCCGGCCGATGGGTGTGTTAGATTGACACACACAGCAACACTCACAGTTATTAAAAAACGACTTTCGGTGCCAGTACAGATGCAGATTCAGAAAGCCTTAGAATGATTTTGCCACACAATCATATGTTATGCCCAGGTTGTTGAGAAGATTCCTTATCACATAATTCCTAGACCCGACCGGACCAACCCTGGCTACTTCCAGAATAATGTTGCTCTGTAGCTAGCATTACCATTGACCTTTGCTGACCCCGTGGATGATGCTACGATGAAGAATAATTGATTGAAGACCATTGCATGTCCCCGTGAAACGGAACCATTTACTGATACGTTTCTTCACATAACAATCTCCACGAAGATACTCCTCGATCGCTCACCTGGCCGCGTCCATACAAACGTTGGAGATAGAGAGGATTTGGTATTTACCTACCGACGACACGGGAAACCCCTCGCAGCCTTCAGTGGAAAGGGAAATGGATAGTCGGAGAAAAAAGTTCAACAGAATGCCCTGTTTGGTGTACGTTGGTGGCGTTGGGAGCATCTAGTCTAAGAAGGTTAAGCGATGCTTCATTTTTCTTCAAACGGTTGGGATTTAAACATTAACTATAGTCCTTGCTTTCAATGGTTTATGGTTAAAGTGCCATTACTCGCTTTCTGAAAAGAGAAGAATGTCTGAAAATATAAAAACGAGTGGTGAAAGAGAACTATTTCTTGGATTGCAGCAGCAATATTGGGTTACTTTGATAAACAACTTCATGTATCATTATTTATTTCTAGTTTTCGCTATCTGAATCAAAATAACGACTGGAGTATGCACAACATCTATTTATAAATATAAATACACACTTAGAAATTATGAATTTTACACGAGACCTAATCCATGTTTGTAAATAGTAGGGGAACGTAATAGTCGGGGGACGTAAAGAAAGATTTCGTGTGAAATTATATCTTCTGAAACTGACACATACGCAATTCAACAAAAGATGCGTTCGGTTGAATTTATTTTCTCATCTCTTTCAACACATTCTTATGCGTTAAAGGGCGCTTGCATGTGTCGGTCTCAGGGACAGAAATTTACACGAGATTTTCGTAGTGTGTAAGTTTCTGTCGGTCTGTCTGTCTGTCTGAACCTTATAGAATCAAAAACTACTGAACCAATCGGCGTGAAATTTTGTATGGAGAAGTTTTTGGGGCAGGAAAAGGTTCTTTCGATAGTAAGAGACCCCTTTTTTCTCTGGAAGAGGGGGCCCCCATATAAATGAAACACAAATTTCTGCGTGATTCGAGAACTAATCAAGTAAATAGAATTAAATTAGGCATGTGGAGGTTTTTGGAGACAAGAAATGTTTCTTTGGTGGTTTGAGATCCTTCCCCTAAAGTTTGCATTTAAAAATATGGACAACAATTGCCGGTTTTTCATGGGTTTACCTTCACCCGCACTGACAAAACTACCCATGCAACATCAATCATAGTAACTCATGAGTCAGCTGACAAAATTTGACAGCTCTATCAGTCGAACTCTAACCGTGATGGCAAATCAGTGAAGCAACTCCGTTCAGAAGTGTGCGCGTTTAATCGTCGAAAACGGACATCGTTCAGCACTTTCTGGACGCCGGATATGCCCATTCCGGCATCTACACCATCTTGGCACTTTTAAACAACAATCAGAGCATCAAAGGAAAGCCCGGTTCCGGACGGCCAACGACCCTGAGTGACAAGAAGCTCCAAATGATGCTGAAGAAGAAGACCGAGGAAAATGTGGCTATATCGCTGCTTGTGCTTGACCGGGAGGTCGGTTCAACCGGCCAAACAGTGAAAAAGTACCTGGTGAACATGAACATACATTTCAGGAAGCGGAAGCCGCGTCCACTAGTTTCAGAGCTGCAGGCAATGACACAGCGGCTGAATAATTCAACTCGATTTTACCGGTGAATCGCGACGTGGCGGTGGTTATGGACGACGAGACCTATCTCACCCTGGATGGCAACGACTGGCAGGGCACTTCATGTTTTATTTCCCCCACGAAAGCAGTGAGCTCCGAGGTGAAGTTTATTTCCCACACCAAGTTCCCCAAGAAGGCGCCGCTGTGGCTGACAATCAGTGAGAAGGGGATGTCAAAGCCGCTCTTCTTTCGCTCCGGACAGGCCATGAACGGGGAAATTTATAATACGAAATGCCTGCAGGAAGTTGCGTCGTTCATCAAGACATACCATAAGGGCGAAGACGCGGTGATCTGGCCGGATCTGGCCGGATCTGGCATCGGCCCACTACTCGAAGCGATCGTTGGAGGAGATGGAGCGGCTCGATGTGGTACCCAAGTCGGCGAACCCACCCAGCGTCCCCCAGCTACGTCCCATCGAGAATTTCTGGGCCAACCTGAAGCGTAAGATCTACTCCAGCAATTTTGTAGCGAAAACTGAGGAGGAATTGATAAATACAATGAAGAAAGAACTCAAAAACATGTCTACATGCATGTTTTCGTCTGCCATGGTGAATGTTTCAGGTAACTACCGGAAGGCCGCTCGCAAGGGCGTAGATTTTTTTTGCAACTAAGCTAAATAATTACCTTCCATAGGAAATTTATTAAATGAAATTATCAGTCTTTGATTTTTTTTATCACCATTCGAAAAAACTCTATTTTTTAATGCAAACGTTAAATATATTAAACAACTATCTACCAATTACAAAAATTAAAGTAAAGCATCATTCATCAATTTTTTTGACAAAAAATACAGCCTTCCACCCGACTCGTTGCGCATTCATCCAGTCATTGCATTTGAAACCCGCTTCAATTCAGCGGCTCAATCTCGTTCGATGGAGAGGTCTCCTCCAGTGAAAGCCCTCCATGGCCGCCGTTGTTGGTTCGTTTTCAATTCAATCAGGGTTTCCATTTTTCCCATCTCACCGACCAGGACGGCGCCGCCGCCGTCAAGTGCTCGATGTCGTCCTGCTTCTTTCTTGGGAGTTCACAGTGGATCCGGAACTCGGTTCTTTCAGCGGCACTTTCCTTTGCTGCGAGGAAAAAAAAACAGTATGAATGGGTGAAAGAAAAGGATCGGTCGGTTTCAATTGAGCGTATAATCGGCGCTTTGTTCACCTTTCGGTTTCCAAAGCCAGTAAGTGCCTTCTGCCCACCCACCGAAGCCAGTGGTGGTGGTTCGGAGGCCAGAAACCAAGGCAATGTCGGTTGTGCTCTGGAATCCGGGGAGCAATGTTTTTTTTGCTCTTGTGGTGCTTCCCGATACTCTGTTCCGGCGGCGTCGGTGCTGGTTCGAACCATTATCATCATCAACAAGGGCAGGATAATTTATGATCTGCTTCTGCTCACCGTGTGCGGATGATGCGTTTCCCGATTCAAGGGGAGTGGGGGACCGGGGATCGTTGTCGTAACGGATTAGGTCTGCTGGGAATGATGATGTAAGATTATGTTTTTCCCCTTGTTTACGAGAGGGAAAGTAATCTGGTGTGGAAGATTGTTTTTCAAGCACGTTCTCTGGGTTTTATACCTTCCGTTACCACGGAATTGCTTCCCTCCTACGTTGGTGATTTATTGAACGACTAATGGAGGGTTGCATTTCAGGATTAAAGTGTAATGCTGTTGAAGTAACGTGGAATCATGACGCATTTTAGCGTGAATAAGCCCAATCGATGCGACGAGAAGCTGTAGATGACGCAGCCGTTTGGTCAACAGGTTCGATTAGTGCGAGTGCTTCCAAAAGACCTTGAGCGCGTGTCACTTTTGAAAGCACAGCCGGGCTCAATTATGAATACTACCAACTAGGTATCTGGTTCATTTTTTTCTTCGATTTTGATGCCTGGGCTTGAGTAGATCGTTGAACCGGTCTGCGAGATCATCGCAACTGCTAGGTAGGTTTGCGTTGGCCGCGGTGCGTTTGACCATGATAAATTCGCACTCACAGTTTGGTGGTGTGTAGATTCCCTGCCTGGACCTGCGTGGGTCTATACTAAATGGGCATTGTCTTTACAAGCGACAGGTACCCGGGCTACTTCTACCTATGGGAACCGGTGTTTGGTTATCGATCGAAACGCTCTAATTGGCGGGAGGACGACAACGGGAGAGCCAATTATATTTCGTCTTCGGTTTCATGCGAATTGTTGTTGATAGGAAATAGATCACGAGTCGTTGCTTCTCATAATTGTCCATTCTTTCGAAAGATGATAAGATCTATTGGTGAGTGGGCCTCGCGACCTTAACCGGCTGGATGTGGGAGGTTGGAAAAGAACCACTTGTAAACCAATACCTAGAGAATAATCGTTCTCAAAGACCACCGCCAAGAGACTATAAAGATCGACGATAAAATCCAACTGACGACGGTCCTTGACCGTGCTCGAGGATAATTAAATTGAACTAATAGTTTGCATGGGAACTCGCTGAGGTTGTTAATCAGATTACCCCCCCATAAAAAGACAATCAAACGATATTGCGTAAGCGGAAATCGAAAGACGATGCTTGCCAGATTAAACCCGGACAAGGTCGTTCCACCGTGCGCTTTGGGCAGCCATTCTAACTCGCATCCAGATGGCACGTATGTTTTGCAGCCATCTCAGCGCCAATTCCAGGGTAAATATCAACAAACAACAATAGCGCCATATCCATTTATGAGCAAATAAAACCGTGAATCGAAGCTGGCCGTGTGTCGTCGTGATCGTCGTCTGTTTCCTTAAGCGACGAACCCCCCTCGTAGAAAATCCAGGAAGGGTCTCCACTGAACAATCGCATGTACCGAGGAGCAATAATAGAGTTGGCAGCATTCCATTCTCGTTGCATAAACTTGGACCGTTTTTGTTCTGCAAATGGCAAATTCTTCCCCCCCCCCCCCCTCTTCAATCGCTCCACCGACAGATCCGTTCCAAATAACAAACAGAGTATGTAATACCTTTTGGCCGCGCTCCAATGTGTTCGATCAATTGACATCATCTGAGCGAGGTACAAGACTGCATGTTCCCATTTTCCCTCCCTTTGTTGAGGTTATGTTTCCATATTGCACGCCAAGCCTGCCCCGTTTTATAATAAATATGTTCCACCGTCGGTCGGTCGGTCGGTCGTTTGGGTCAATGTGTGGAGTCCACATATTATTGAACTGACGTGTGCATTACCTTGGACCGTCTACGTCGTGGCCGTCGTCATCATTCTCGATGCTGCATGCTGGGCCGGAGTAGACGATGGACGATTGGCAATTGAACCCGATGGTGGTGGGTGGTGGTTTACTTAGCTGGATGATGGCGCTCCGGCTGGGTTCTATGAGTTGTGGTTGGTTTTATTGAAGCTATTGGCTTTTGTTTGAGATTGATTCGAAACGTAGCGGGCGAGCAAGTTGGAGCAACGATGGAGCGCCCTCTTTAAATGTTTCAGTAAATGGTTCTATTTCACTGGTTGAGACGGTGGATTTGTTAAGTGATTTCATGCGACACAGAGCTTTTAAAGGGCTTTAAGTCATATTTGATTAAAGTAACAGTTCAATGGAGGATATCTTGAACGCTGTATTTATTCAAACTAAGACAGACTGGCTTGCATGGCAAACCGACACTTCACTGCCTCTTCTACGAAGAAGAATGGTTTGTACTCTACTGAAGAAAGCATTCAAGCAAAACAGAAGTCAACGACAATCCAGAATTTTAAAAAAACGTAATGAAAAATGCTTCCGAATACTGTTACATACATTTCCACTTTTTGAACAGCCCTTTCAACAAGAACAGGGTTGGAGACTAAACTCAACCATTGAGGCGACCATTGCCTGGAATGTCTGGAACCTTCATTATTACGGTTAAGACGCAGGTTCAAAATATCGTTATACTTCAGGTGCTTGCTCTGGTCTAGGAATTTGTCTTAAAGGAAAGCTCAAGAGCTCTAGCTTGATAACTGAGTACACAAGATCTGTTTCACTCAATTTTGAGATATTACTGGTTATTCCTAAACTTCCCCCAGATGCTCCATGAACTTCAACAAGAAGTTTCCTGAACTTGTCCAAGAAGATTCCGGAACTTCTCTTAAAAGTTCGCTGAACTTCACCTAGAATTACCACGAACTTCATCAAAAAGTTCTCTGAAGTTCTGCTAGAAGTTTCCTGATCTTCTTCAAGAAGCTCCATGGACTTTTCCAAGAAGTTCCCTCAACTTCTCCAAGAAGATCTCTGAACTTCTCCATGAAGATCCCTGAACTTCTCCAAGAAGTTCCCTGAACTTCTCCAAGAAGTTCCCAGAACTTCTCCAAGAAGTTCCCTGAACTTCTCCAAGAAGTTCCCTGAACTTCTCCAAGAAGTTCCCTGAACTTCTCCAAGAAGTTCCCTGAACTTCTCCAAGAAGTTTCATGAACTTCTCCAAGAAGCTCCCTGAATTTCTCAAAGAGGTTCTCTGAACTTCTCAAAGAAATTCCCTGACCTTTTCCAAAAAGTCCTTTGAATTTCTCCAAGAAGTTCCCTGATATTTTCCAAGAGGTTACTTGAACTTATCATTGAAGTTCCTTGAACTCATCCAAATACATCCCTGAATTTCTCTGAGAAGTTCCCTGAATTTCTCCTAGAAGTTCCCTCCAAGATGTTCCCTTAGCTTCTCCAAGATGTTCCCTGCACTTCGCGATCCCTGAACATGTTCAGAAAAATTTCTGAACTTCTCTTAAAAGTTCCCTGAACTTCTCCAAGTACACCATTAGTTCCTTGAATTTCATAAAGAACCTCACTGTACTTCTAAGAAACTCCCGGAACTACTCAGAAGCTCCATAAACATTTTCAAGGAGTTAATTTAATTGCTCCAAGAGATACCCTAAAAGTGTTGAAAAAGTTTTCTGAGTTTCACTGAGTTCAATGACCTTTCCCAGAACTTCTCCTGGAAATTCCCTGAAGTTCTCTTATATTTCCGTGAGCTAACCTTGAAAATTCCCTGAAAATCTTGAACGCTCTCTAAACTTCTTTTGAAAGACCTCTTAATTTGTTAAAGAATATTCCAGCACATCTCCAAAAAGCTTCTTGAGCTTCTTCAAGATGTTCCTTGAACGTCTCTAAAAAGTTCCCTGAACTACTTCGTTGAGTTCACATAACTTCTTTAAGAAGTTTTCTTTACATTTCAAAAAGTTCCCTGAACTTCTCTTGAAAGATCCCTGAGTTTCTGGAAAGAAGTACCTTGAACGTCACCAAGAAGATTTCTTAACTTCTTCGAGAAGTTCTCTGGACTTCTCTTAGAATGTAGAAGGAGATGTTCGCTCATCACCATGAGGTACCAAGAGTGGACAGTAATGTTTCCTAGAATGAAAGATATGAAAAAAGGTGTTGACACTGCTGGGTAGGTCAAAGCACGGACGAATCCGCCACCTCAACAGGCAATAGTAACGTGATGGATCGCACTTATGTACCACTGATAGCTTTGTGATAGTTTCTAGCGGTAGTTTGTATGCACTCTGTTCTGATGCGTACATGGGAGAAGAACCCTCTCTTTTTGGGTTGGTTTTTATTCGCAACGTCTGATGATCACTCAAGTTTTTTTTTCTCGTCATCTCTAACGTAGAAACCTCGGAGAAGAATAACAATTTTCAATTTCAATGTTCAACCTACCGTATACTGATGGAACTTTCAACACTTTCTCTTCATATCTTTCATTCTTGCAAACATTACTGTCCCCTCTTGGTGCCTCATGGTGATGAGCGGGCATCTCCTTCTTCATCATAATCGTTATTCCACGCACGGAGAATATAAAACATAACAGTTAGAGTATTCTCTAAGAAGTTCCCTGACCTCTCCCAGAATTTCTGTTAAAATTCTTCTGAACTTCTCTTAAAAGGTCCCTGAACTTCTTTAAAAAGCTTTCTGCACGTTTTCAAGAGTTTTCGTGAAAGCCTTCCAGAAGTTCCTTGAATTTCTACAAGAAGTTCCCTGTACGTCTTCAAGAAGCTACCTCAAGTTCTTCAAGCAGTTTCTTGAATTTCTTTAAGAGGTTCCTTTTACAACCTACTTTAAACGATCTCTGAACTATTACTCCAACCATAATATGAATATTATGGTAAGCATTTTGAAGAACTCCAGAGAATGTTTCAGAGAAGCTTAGGGAACATTTTAGAGAATATCAGGAATTGTTGGAGCCGTTCAAAAAACTTCATTATAGGACCTAGTTCAGAGACCGTCTTCAAAAGGTTGCACAGAGAACCTCTTGAAGAAGTTTAAGCAACTGCTTGTCGCAGCTAAGGTAAATTCATGAAGACGTACAGGAAATATATATCAGAAAATTTAAGGAACTTCTGGGAGAAGTTCAGGGAAATTATTTGAGACGTTCAGAGAGCTTTTTAAAGAAGTTCCAGGATCTTTCAAGAGAAGTTCAGGGGACTTTCAAGAGTTAAGTTGGAAAAGTTAATGAAACTTCATGAAGAAGTTCAGGAAACTTCTTGGAGAAGTTCAAGGAATTTTTTGCAGAAGTTCAGGAAACTTTTTGAAGAAGTTCAGGAAATTCCTTGCAGAAGTTCAGAGATCTTTCAAGAGATGTTCAAGGAACTTCTTTAATATGTTAAGGGAACTTCTTTAAGTTGTAGAGGGAACTTCTTGGAGAAGCTTTGCGAACTTTTTGAAGAAGTTCGGGGAACTATTTGGAGACGTTCAAGGAACTTTTTGGGGAAGTTCTAGAAGCTTCTGGGAAAAGTTAGGAAACCTTTAGGAGAAGCTTAAGGAACTTTTTTGGAGATGTCCAGGAAGATTCCTTTAGAAGTTAAGGGGTATTTAAAAAAATCAGGGAGCCTACAAGAGATTTTTAGGGAACTTTTTAGATTATTTGATTATATACTTTAACTTTGTAATACTGAGATGATTTCTTTGGCGATCAATCTCTTTAAATTAAAACTTTTTGGAGAATCTCCGGGAACTTCAAGGTCAGAAAACTTCATGAAGACGTCCTGGAAACTTTTTAGAGAAGTTTAAAAAATTTCTTGCAGAATTTAAAAGAAATGCTTGCATATGTTCTGGGGAATTTTTGGACAAGTTCAGGGATGTTCTTGGAGAAGCTCAGAAAACTTTTTGAAAATGTTTATGGAACTTCTTGGGGAAGATCAGGTAACTTATTGTAAACGTTCAGCAAACTTTTGGGAGAACTTCAGGGAACTTCTCGCAGAAGTTCAGAGTACTTCTTGAAGAAGTTTAGGGAACTTTTTGGAAACGATCAGGAAAGTTCTTGTAAACGTTGAGAAAACTTTTTGAAGAAGTTCATGGAAAAGTTCAGGGATCTACTTGAAGAAGTTAAATAAACTTCTTGAAGAAGTTCTGGGAACTATTTTGGAGAAGTTCAGGAAGTTCTACTTCTTGAAAAAGTTTAGGATTCTTCTTGCATCTTTTTAAATTATGGGAACAAATAACTTTCTATAAAATAGAAAATTAACTGTTTCCATTATTTGAAAAGAGTGAACGCCAAAAAATCATCTCAGCATTTTAAAGATTGACTTTTGTTAATCTAAAAGAACTTCAGAAAATTTTTAAAAGATGTTCATTGAACTTTTAAGTGAAATTATGAAAACTTCTAAATCACTTATGGAGAATTTCTTCGAGCAACTAGATTTACGCCTTGAAAAAGTTTATGGAGCTTCTGGGAAGTTCCGGGAGTTTCTTAAAAATAGTACAGCGTGGTTAATTTTGAAATTCAAGAAACTAATAGTAGAAGTAAAACAAAAATCTTGGTGAAACTTCTTGAAGAAATTCATGAAATTTGAAGGAGAAATTGAGGAAACTATTTGGAGAACTTCAGGGAACTTTTTGGAGAATTTCAGGGAACCTCGTCTAAAAGTTCAGGAATCTACTTGAAGGAGTTCAAAGAACTTCTGGGAGAACTAGGGGAACTTCGTGGAGAAGTTCAATGAACTGCTTGGATAACCTCATGAATCTTCTTTCAGAAGTTTAGGGGTCTTCTTGGACAAGTTCAGGGAAATTCTTGCAAATGTTCATTGAATTTTTTGGATAATATCATAAAACTTATTTTAAACGCTCACGAAGCTTTCTGGAGAATTTCATGGAACTTTTAGGGCAGGAAACTTCCTGGAGAGGTTCAAGAAACTATTTGGAGAAGTTAACTGAATGTCTTGAAGTTCAGGGAAATTTTTGAACAAGCTCAGGGATCTACTTGGAGAAGTTTAAGGAACATCTTGGAGAAGTTAGAGAAACTTCTAGAAAAATTTCTGGGAACTTCTTGGAAAAGTTCACGAAACTGCTTGGAAATGTTTATGGAACTTTATGAAGAAGTTCAAGGAACTTTTTGGAGAAGTTCAGAGGACTTCTTGCAGAAGCTCATGGAACTTCTTGGAGAAGTTCAGGAAACTCCTTGAGTAATTCATGGATCTTCTTGGAGAAGTTCTGGGGACTTCTGGAAAATGTTCATTAAACTTCTTGGAGAAGAACAGGAAACTTCTTGTAGACGTTCAGGAAGTTCATGGAGCTGCTATTTCAGGAAGCTTCTTGGAGCAGTTCAGGAAGCTTCTTGCAGAAGTTCAAGAAAATTTTTGGTTAAATTCAGGGATCTACCAGAAGAAGGTAAAGAAGCTTCTTGAAGAAGCTTTGAGAACTTTTTGGGGAAGTTTAGGAAACTTCTTGGAGAAGTTCTGGGAACTTCTTGGAGAAGTTCAGGGAACTTTTTGGTTAAATTTAGGATTCTTCTTGAAGAAGTTCAGGATATATCTTGAAGAAATTCAGGAAACTTCTCCAGTAGTTCAGGAATCTTCATGGAGAAGTTTATGGATCTGCTAGTTAAAAAACTCTTTGGAGAAGTTCAGAATACTTCTTGGAGAACTTTTGATTGTTATTTTTTGTATTCTCCCCAGCGCGGGAGTAACGATCTTTGATGAAGTTAGAACAAGCAGATAATTTCATGCGAAGCGCTAGGAGCGGACAGTAGTATACTACCGTTCAAATGCCCTCCGCTCGTTTTCGAACTTACATCTTTTCAATTTCAAAGCCTGCCGTTCCCTTACGGATCTATCAATACACTTTCTCTTCATGTTTATATGTTCTAGCAATAAAAAATTACTGTCCGCTCCTAGCGCTTCGCACGGAGATGAGAAATTATCTGCTTGTGCTAACTTCATTCTTGGAGAAGTTAAAAGAATTTCTTGCAAAGGTGCAGGGATATTCGAGAAACTTAATGGAGAAGTGAAAGGAACTTCTTGAAGAAGTGCTGGGAACTTCTTAAAGAAGTTCAGGAAACTTCTTGGAGAAGTTTAGGGAACTTCTTGGAGAAGTTAAAGAAACTTTTTGGAGAAATTCAGAGAACATCTTGAGTAGTTCAGGGATCTTCTTGGAGAAGTACAGGGAACTTCTTGATAATATTTATGAAACTTCTTGACAGGAAACTAATTGTAAACGTTCAGAAAACTTCTTGGAGAAGTTCATGGAACTTCTAGAGGATGTTCAGGAAATGTCTTGAGGAAGTTCAGGTTACTTCAAGGAGGACTTTGAGGAACTTCTTGGAGAATTTCGGGGAACCTCTCGCATAAATTCAGGTTACTTGTTGGAGAAGTACGGGGATCTTCTTGGAAAAATTAAGGTCATTTCTCAGGGTTATTCAGTGAACTTTTCAGGGAAGTTTAGGGAACTTTCAGAAGAAGTTCAGGGAAATTTTAAGAGAAGTTTAGGGATCTTTTAAGAGAAATTTAGTAAACTTCCTTAAGAAGTTTAAAAAACTTTTAAATTATGTTCTTTGTTTTTTATATCGTGATTTAGGAGCCTAACAATCACAGTTGACTCGACCCCGCTATTTCTTAATGAGTTTCAAGGCATTCTTTGGAGATAAGGAGAAAACACTCTGAAAAAATTTACCGCTTATTTTATAAGAGGTTTTCGGAACTTTTTTTTAAAAAGTAAGACCTGTAAAAATTTAAAAAACTTGATTGAAAACATTTAAGACATTTCTTGGTGACGTTCAGGGAATTTCTTTGTGAAGTTCCTGCAGCATATTGGTGAATTAAGGATATTTCTTAGAGAGGTTCATGGAATATCTTGAACTATTTTAAGGAAATTTACTGGTCTTGAAGGGTGTAAGAGAATTTGTTTAGATTTTTTTTTTATTTTTGTAGAAGTTCATAGAATTTTCATGTATATTTACGAAACTTCTTGGAAAAGGTCATGAATACTGTTAGAAAAGTTCATAGAGCTTCTTGAAAAAGTTCAAAGGACTGCTTAGGAAACTTCATGAAACTTTGCGGAAGGGTTCACGGAACTTCGTGCAGAGCTCAGTGAACTTCTTGGAGAAGATCAGGATACTTGTTCGAAAACTTTCTTTAAAAGTTCTTTAAGACGATTCTTATTGAAATTCAGAGTTACTCCGTAAAAATAGCAGGATACTTCAGCAGTGCAAAATCTTTCCCAAAGATGAGACTTTTGAGAGTAATTTGGGTAAACTTCTATGAGAAGTTCATTAACATTGTTCACTACAAAGCCTTCTGAATTTCTCCAAGAAATTTTTAAACTCTTCGAAAAAATTTACGAACCTTTCCATAAACTCCTCCAAATAGTTCCTTAAGCATCTCAAAGGAGCTTTCTGAACATTTTCAAGAATTATGCTAATTTTCTTCAAGTAGTTTCCTGAACGTCTTCAACAAATTTCTTTTTTTTTATAAATTAAGACTTCACAAAATTTAAAACAATCTCTGAAAATCTTCATGAAACTTCTTGAATTTCTACGAAAGTTCCCTGAAATTCACGCCAAGCCTGCTTGAACTTTCCAAGAAATTATAAAAGCTAAGATTACTGACCGTTTTCAACAAGTCCATTGAATTTACACAATTACTTCCCAGAAATTTTGAGAGTATTATTTTTTATGTTACAGAAGTTTACCAGAATTTCTTCAAATATTACACTGAACTTTTCTAAATTGTTCTTTTGACATCTCTAAACCAAATCTCAGAAACTCTTCAAAATGTTCCTTGAATTTATTGTTCAAAAAACATCTTGAAGAATTTTTGGGTTTTTTTAAGATATGTTAAGGGAACTTATTTGAAAAATTCTAGTAACTTTCTGTAAAATTCAAAATAATACCTCAAAATTTCTGGGAATCAATTGTGTAAATTCAAGGACTTGTTGAAAAAGTTCGTGAAATTTTTGGAGACGTTTGAGAATTTCTTGGAGATGTTTAGGAGGCTTTGAAGTGAAGTTTAGGGTTCTTTTCGGAGAAATTTCAAGAAGTTTCGTGAAGATGTTCAAAGACATTTTTTTTTTAACGCAGAGAAGTTTTGACTTAAAAATCAAGGAATCTGATGGGGAAGTATTGAAACTACTTGAATAAAATCAGTGAACTACTTGAAGAAGTTCAGAAAACTACTTTGAGATATTTTAGGGACTACTTGGAGGAGTTTATGGAGCTTTAGGATAACAACACAGCACTTCTCGGAAAAAAATACAACGAATTATTCAGAGGAGATCAAGGATTACCTAAGAAAACTATATCAAATATTGTTAATAATTCAGTAGATGGAATTTAACACACGTTGCCTACAGAAATAGCGACTAGTAGCACTCAAATTAGTTAAAAACATATTTTTGACAGCACATTGCACCACCTAACGCACGCATTGAATTTTTCATAGAAAATTGATGTGTTGCATTTTTGCCTATAGTGAATGTTGCATTTTGTCTCCAAGTGGCGGATTATAACAAAAAATGAAAGGAAATCTTGCGAAATTGTAATACAATCTTGCTTTTTTTTATATTTTGGGTGAAGAAATTGGTTAAATTTGAGCTTCGACAAGTGAGTAAACCTTTTGGATTCAAAAGTTTCCACCGAATTGGATTTTCAAAGGACGATTGTAATACCGTTTGCATGTTTGCATTTTCTGAGCCAAGCGTCAGAAACGCTTGGTTCTTAACACGGTTTTAAGAAATGTATAATCTTTGAATAAGAAAAACTCTGTTGATGACGCTGTACATCAACTTAAAATGGACCGCACCTCATCATTTGCAAGGCAAAAGGTCTTCACCCACAGCCTCAATCCCACGTATGGCATTCTCATTCCACGGAAAGTTTCCTCCACCATCCCTGCTTACAATTATTGGCCCCTAATTGGATGTTCAACCCCTGTGGAACCATGCCCATTACTTCCCTGTAGCACCGCGCCAACTACAAAGTTATCACTCCCTTCAAATCATGTAAATTTTCCATCACGGGGTTCTGAAACGGGTCAAGAAGCAGCCTGGCCCGGCCCAGCCTGTCGATGAACTAGGCAAACACAGAGCATCCGAGCAACTGCTGCTGCTGAAACAGATCAAAAGCGTCCTACCCTCGTCCTCTTGGGATCCCGGAGGCGACACGGCAAGGAGATGAGCGCAAATTAGTAGCAAAAGAGGCCGGCCAGAAGGCGGCAATAAAAATGCAAGGGAAAAACGCTCGCTCCCACTCTGGACACCCCAAAGGCACCGGAGCACACTGAAAGGAGGGAGGCAGAAAAGTCAAGCATTAATTAAAACTATTTAAACAATTTTATCATAAATTGAAAGAGAAAAGAGCGCGAGTTTCGCTCGGCCAAAAGCTGCAAGATAAAAGTACACAGTCGAGATGAATAAATGAGAATGTTTTCCCACCGCGGACTCGGGCGTTCCTTTGAAGGACTTGACTGAAACTGGATGGGATGCCTTCTGGGAGGATTTATATGCATAAGCGCTAGCGGTGAGTGTGTGTCGAGGAATTCTCCGACTCGCACCCCCCGCAGCTATTGCCAAGTCGTGAACAAAAGCTTGGCGTAAATATTAATTATCTTATCCTGAATCGCGAACGGACTCCACCCCGACAAAACTCCTCCAAGTCGAACCTCGGCGAAACGACGAAGGGACGCTGCGTTGTTGGCCCGCGATATTTATGGATGAAATAAGCGTGAAATAATAGCTTCTCGACTCCTAGGAACACAAAGCATGGTGGAAAGACAAGCAGAGGCGGGTGGCCTTCCAGTCGACGTCTCGAGCAAATCGTAAATCACAATTTGAATGTTTTAATGAATTCGTTACTTTTCAGTCGGAGGGTGGTTGTTCACATATTTGGATCGGTCACGCCATTGAGCCGGGACGGGTAATTGTTCAAATAGTAGAATCTACGCGCGAAAGTCATGTCCGACCCAATGGACGAAAGCAATTACTCCAATTTGCTATTATAAGTCAAATTGATTAACGTAATAAGATAATAAAGCTCAAAACCGACTGCGGCCGGTGCTGCTGCTGCCGACTGTGGGCACGGACATGGGGGTTAAGTTATGGTCCAATGCTCCGCAGAAGAAAAGCTACATGTATGACCGGTGCACATTTAAGGTCCGAGCGTACAATTGAAGAACCAATACACCCCCTTCCTCCCCAATCACGCCGTGCCGCCTTGCATAGGTAAAGTTCGATCATATGAAACGAGCGCGAACACGAGCCTCGTCGCAGTCCTCGTCGAAGTCGTCGTCGTCGTCGGTGGTGGCGGCAGCAGCTCAGTGATGTGTGAGCCCGGATAGCTCTCTTTGGGCAGACACGATTTATTAGCGGAAAACAATATAAAAGTAAATAAAAAAATTACCAGGTTCACTTTTATTTATAAACAGCGCGAATAGAAAACAATAAATCACGATTTTTCTGCCATTTTTTGTGTTGTTTCGAACTCGCTGCAAAATTGCTCATAGTTTCCACTCCGGAGGAGCCCGAGAGGCTTCATTTCTGAAAGAGCTGCCGAGCCGGGTGAGCTGAAAAACAAAAATAGAAAGGCAACAAAAAAACTGCGCTCGTTCGACGTTAATAAACTTGTTCATGTTCTGCTGCTGCTGCTGCTGTTGTTGGTCCGGTTCGGGGACCAAACAGTGGACGACGGGTTCGAGCGAGATCTATCTCGATTCTTCCCTTTCTGGGAGATCTGGCCAGAAGCGCCCGCACTAGACTCGACTCTGTTTATCTTGGTCGCTCGCTGTTGATGCTCTTGTTGTCGTACGCTGAGAAGTGGCTTATTTTGCTTTTATTCCAACAAATTATTATTGAAAACGAATGTGGATTTTACTCCGGGCGGTTTTGCGAACTTCCAGCATTCCAGATGAAAGAGAAAAAATGCTCCGTTATCGGCGTGTTCTGGATGGGGGGAAAAATATGTTACTGTCAGAAGAGGCGGTGGGATCGTGTGTAACAGGTTTTTGGGAACAGTTGACCTTCTATTAAGAATTCAATAGTGATATAAATGTTTGAGTTAATTAAAATCACATTGCAAGCATCCGGGAAGTCTTAGAGAAAGTTGCAGGATTTTCCGTAAACCCGGCAAGATGAGCCTATCAATGTGATGTGATAGGAAGCCACCACAGTTCCTCCCAATGCCAAGATCAAATTGTACATACCTGTAATCCTCACTATTCCTTTGTATGAAGGTCAAAAAACGGTGGTGTTGAACCGTAAGCAGAAGCACTCACACCAAACTCACTGAAAGTGTAGAGAATCTCCTTCCAACGAAACGCTCTTATTACAAGAAACGAACGGTAAGCAATGCACATAAAGATTTCCGTCTGGTGGTTTGTTAGAAATAGGGTAAACAAACTCACTGTAGATTGTTGGAAGATAACACTAGTCGACAGAGATGTTTAGATCCAGTGCTCCATGCCAGTTTCCGTAGGCTTGCCTCCCAAAATTGGCATCAAAAATTTAAATTTTGATATATTTTGAGAACTAAAGGGTGTCCACGATGAAATTGCCACACTATGAAATCGCTCTAACTTTTTAACCGTTGGGTAGAGTTTAATAAAAATTTGGGTGGATTTAGTTCATAGTGCATTATTTACATCCTGAAAGTTTTAAAGTCCTGTGATCAAAACTCGCGGAAATGGAGTCGAAAGAACAGCTCGTGCGTGATAAAATCTTGCGCATTCATCACGAGAACAAGGATCTCTCGCATCGTTCCGTCGCTAAAACGTTGGGAATCGCGAATTCCACGGTGTCGCGAGTGATTAAGCGGTTCGAGGAACGGTTGACCACCGATCGGAAGCCCAGAAGTGAAGCAAAAAGTATTCCGTACAACACCAAAAATCACAACCGCGAAGTTGGGGCCTTCAACCGAAATCCGAACGCCTCCGTTCGGGATGTGGCTAAGAAGCTGCACCTAAGCCGAAGTTTTATCCAGAAGGTCAAAACTAAGGCTGGGCTTCGAACGTTCAAGGTACAAAAGGCCGCTAATCGCGACGAGAAGCAGAGCAAGTCCGCCAAAACTCGTGCCAGGAAGTTGTACCTCAGCATGCTGACGAAAGTTGAATGCTGCATCATGGACGACGAAACATATGTGAAGGCCGACTTCAAACAGATCCCCGGCAACCTGTTTTTCACGGCCAAGGATAAGTTCAGCGTTCCGGAGCATGTCCGCACTCAGAAGATGTCCAAATTTGCGAAGAAATTCCTGGTTTGGCAAGCCATCTGCACGTGCGGGAAGCGGAGTGCACCTTTCGTGACCCAGGACACAATGAACGGACAGGTGTACATAAAAGAGTGCCTCCAGAAGCAGCTGCTTCCTCTCCTGAAGGCCCGCAACGTCCCAACAATCTTCTGGCCGGATTTGGCCTCATGCCACTACTCCAAGGACGTGCTGAAGTGGTATGCGGACAAAAAGGTCAATTACGTGCCGAAAATGTTCAACCCTCCCAACACTCCGGAGCTCCGCCCCATCGAGAAGTACTGGGCGATTATTAAGCAGCACCTTCTTAAACGACCTAAGGTAGTGAAGACAGTCGAGGAACTGAAGAAAGTATGGGTTTACATGCAAAAAACGGTTGATTCACAGGTTGTGCAGAATCTTATGGCCAGGGATAAGGCCAAGGTGCGGGCATTTGCGTATGGGCTGTAAATAAAATACGAGTTAAATGGTAAAATGAAGTTTAATAGTTGTTTCTCAATCCCTGAAAATTTGATGGCAATCGGATGAAAACTCGAATTTTGCGAATCAATTTTGTGTGTGGCAATTTCATCGTGGACACCCTTTAATAGCCGATTTTAAGCAAATTCCGGGGTTGGAGTTTTTCATCGGCAAGAGCAAGTTCTATGTGGACGACAAATTTAAGAAGAAGAAAATGTCGAAGTTCGCCTTCAAATATCTCATTTGACAGGCCATCTGCTCTTGCGGACTGGGGAGTGAGCCTTTCGTGACAAAGGGCACAGTAAATGGCGAGATCTACAAATCTGAGTGCCACGAGAAGCGCCTTTTGCCGTTCTTGCAGCAGCACGACGAAGCTTCGCTATTTCGGCCAGATTTGGCATCATGCCACTATTCTAAAAGTGTCCTGGAGTGGTATGAGGCCAATTCTGTCCATTTTGTTCCAAAGGACATGAATCCGCCAAACTGTCCGGAGCTGCGCCCGGTGGAGCAGTACTGGACAATGATGAAGCGGGAACTACGGAAGAGCAAGAAGACAGTCAAAGACGAGAAGGACATGTTAAGAAAATGGAAAAAAAAACTGAGAAACTGGTACCGGATGACACTGTAAAGACTTTGATGGAGGGCATCAAGCGAAAATGCGTTCAATTTTACACTCAAGGCTCCATCGATTAACTTTTCTTTTGATTTTGAAGTAAATATATGTATAAAACTACCCTAAAATTTTGGTTTGATTCTAAACATTATAAGAAAATTGGCATGACATTTTCGGTGTCGCAATAATTTCGTGTTCGCCCTTTATGATCGTTGATATGCAGCATATTTTATCAAAAAACAGTAAAGCACAGTGAACTCCCCGACATTCGAGGATTACGTTGATGGTGGTTTCAAATGATAAATGGGGATTGATCATTATTGTTTCATCAGAAAATATCTCGTAATCCTTCGTTTATATGGAGCTACTTCCTTCAGCAAAGATGCTCAGGCCTGCAGGATGGAAAACTTCAAAGTTCAGAGTTATCTCGTTACGTGGCGCTAGTATACATGTTAACTTTGTGTATAACCTGTATTTTGTGGTCTAGATCGTGTATAAATTTACTGTTTTCAGAAAACTTGAAGGGTGTCCCCAGTTGAATTGCATCATTTTCAATAAGCCGTAATATTTCGCCCTTTGGGTTGATTTTAAGGAAATTTTGTGTGGAATGACCTCAGCGTGTAAAGTTTACACTGTGTGAGTTTCATTATGAAATGTGTCGTAGTTTCAAAAATGGAGTCGAAGGAACAGCAAGTTCGCGAGAACATTTTGCACATGCACCTCGACAACCCACATCTTTGGACCCGAGCCATCGGAAAGATGTTAAAAATTCACCAGTCTACAGTGTCTCGTGTCATAAAACGTTTCGGGGAACGTTTAACTGTCGATCGGAAGAAAGTGATAGAAAAAGTGTTCCGTACTGTGTGAAGGATCACAAACGAGTGGTTGCTGTCTTTAAACGCAAACCCAACTGTTCCATTCGGGATGTCGCGAAAAAGCTGCACCTGATCAAAAGTTTCGTGCAGAAAGCCAAGAAACGAACCGGGCTCCGTTCATTCAAAGTTCAGAAAGCTCCAAACCGCAATAAAAACAGAATAGGACAGCTAGAACACGTTTTAGCGTGTTCGCTACGTAAGCTGTACATACAATTGTTGACGAAATCACACTGCTGCATCATCTACGATGGAACACACGTAAAAGCGGACTTTAAACAAATTCCCGGCAACCAGTATGTGACTGCGGAAAGACAAGTTCGATGTCTGTCAGGAAACAGCAAGTGTCAAAGTTCCCGTTCCCAAGAAATTCATGATTTGTCAGGGTTTTTTCGTTTGGTAAACGGAGCAAGCCTTTCGGGACCACTTCAAC
This sequence comes from Aedes japonicus, assembly GCA_034211315.2. NCBI lineage: Eukaryota > Metazoa > Arthropoda > Insecta > Diptera > Culicidae > Aedes > Aedes japonicus. The sequence goes on along the minus strand of JASCZW010004687.1, from coordinate 8,519 downwards.
TGAAAATGGTCAAGTATTCATGAATGAATGCCTGAAAAAACGACTGCTTCCGTTTCTCAAAACACACAGCGTTACTACAATTTTTTTGGCCGGACCTAGCCTCTGGTCACCACTCCAAGGATGTTCTGGAGTGGTACAAGACGAATGGTGTCAATTTCGCGCCGAAGGATCTTAATCCCCCAAACTCTCCAGAGTTTCGGCCAATTGAAAAATATTGGGCTATAAAGAAGCACAAACTTCGTAAGCATCCTAAAGTTGTCACAACAGAACAGGAAATGTTGAAGTCATGGTTGAAAGCGGAAAAAATGTCGGTTCAAGCGTTGTACAAAATCTTATGCGTGGTATTAAGCTGAAAGTTCAGGATTTTAGATTTGGTATTTTAATGCAGTGAAATAAAAATACCTAAACCAAGATTATACATTGTATTTGATTTCCTGAATATTCCCTGAATAACAAAATTCTGAACACTGGATCACTGAATGTACCGCTGTTGAGAGTTTGGTAGTCGACTACCGTTGTTGCTGAGAATCGGTACGGTAAAAATAAAAACATCAACAAAAACGAGGCCTTTCAAGAAGTTTCTATGAGAAGTTCAGGAAACTTCTTGGAAAAATTCAAGGGAAATTTCCTAAGAATTTCTTGGAGAAGTTCAAAAAAATTTCAAATGAAATCCATGAAACATTTTGTAGAAGTTCAAGAATCTTATTATTTGAGAAGTTCACTAAACCTAATGGGGATGTTCAAAGAACTTTTTGGAGAAGTTCAGAAAACTTGGAAAATATAAACTTATTAAAGAAAATCCGGGAGTTTCTTGGAAAAGAGCAGGAAACTTTTGAAGAAACTTCAGAGGACATTTATTCAGGGAACTTTTCTGAGAAGTTTTAAGTTCAGTAGAGATTTAGGAAACTACTCGGAGAAGTTAAAGAAACTTCTTGAGGAAGCTCAAGACAACTCTTGGAGAAGCTAAGGAAACTTCTTAGAGAAGTTCGAGAATCTTCTTGGAGAAATTTGGAATTTTCTTGAAAAAGTTAAGGGAACGTTTTGGAGAAGTTCAGGGGACTTTTTAAGCGATTCAGGAAACCTCTTGAATATTGGAGAAGTTCACTGAACTTAATGTTGGAGAAGTTCAGATAATTTCTTGGAGAAGTCCAGATAACTTCTTGGAGAAGTTCAGATAACTTCTTGGAGAAGTCCAGATAACTTCTTGGAGAAGTTCAGATAATTTCTTGGAAAAGTTCATGAAACTTTTAAGAGAAAATCAGGAAACTTATTGGCGAAGATCATGAAACTTGACGATGTTTCGGGACCTTTATTGAGAAGTTCAGTGAGCTTATTGAAGAAATTCAAGAAAATTCTCGAAGACGTTCAGGAAACCTTTTGAGATAAGAAATTCATGGAGTGGTTCATCAGAGCTGGTTAAGGGATGAAGAAGTTCTAGGAACTGATTGGAAAATTTCACGAAACCATTCTGAGTCGTTCAGGAAATTTATTAGAGATGTTCAGGAAACCTTTTGGAGAAATTATGGGAATTTCTTGGTGAAATTCGGGGAAAGTTATTTGAAACGTCCAGGGAACTTTTTTGAGATATTCAGGGATATTCTTGACGAAGCTCAAGGAATTTAATGGATAAGCTCAGGAAACTTCTAGGAGAAGTTCAAGGAACTTGTTTGAGAAGTACAGTGAACTTGTTGGAGAAATTCAAGAAATTTTTTGACGTTCAGGAAACTTTTTGGAGAAGAGAACTTATTGCAGAAATTTGGAAAACTTCATGGAGAATATCAGGGTGCTTCATGAAGAAGTTCAGGGAACTTATTGGCAAGTTCAGGAAATTTAGTTCAGGAAATTTATTAGATATGTTAAAAGATTTTTTTGGAAAAATTCAGTGAATTTCTTGGCAAAGCTCAAGGAATTTAATGGATATACTCAAGAAACTTCTTGGAGAAGTACAGGGAACTTCCTGAAGAAGTTCAGGGAACTTATTGGAGTAGTTCATGGAATTTTTTGACGAAGATCAGGAAACTACTAGGAGAAGTGTGAGGATCGTCTTGGAGAAGGTTTGGAATCTTCTTGAATGAGTTAAGGGAACGATTTGGAGAAAATAAGGAAACTTTTTGAGCGATTGAGAGAACCTCTTGAAGATGTTCAAGAAGCGTCTGGGAGAAGTTCACTCGTATTAATTGAGATGTTCAAATAACTTCTTGGAAATCATCTGGGAACTTATCTAATCTAATCTAATCTCATACTAACGCAGCCAATTCTTGAAAGCATCCTGGAAAATGATGTTTTCTTGAATACATCATTTTTCTTGTCATCGGCCAGGCCAACTGCGTAGTATGTGCCGCAGAGAGGATTCCAAGAAATAGAGCGATTCCAGAAAGATCTAAAATCGCTTTACTACTCTGAATCAAGGGAAGGAAGAAAACGTGGACCTCCCGTACCAAACGCTTCCATGTTGAGTTATACAGTGTGATAATTTGTACCTTATCGTTGGGAGCATAGATGCTAGAGAGATTAGTTTATGCTCCTTTTGCCTGTGGGTGAACTTTTGGCATTTGAACCAAAAGCGTGGCAATAATTATAATTTAGAAGAAAAATTAGTAATCTCCATTTAATTCCATCTTATCTTCGCCAGATACGCGTATTTCGTCTACAATGTGCAGACTTCTTCAGTGTCTCGTACTAATAACTCGACTGAATGAAAACCTTCGCCACCTGCCGTATATATACTATTTTCTAAATACAAATCGTTTACCTATCATTATGTTGTTTATACCTATCTTATTATTAGTTTGCTTATACCTATCCTGAGTCAAGAACAAGTGTACTTAATATCTACCTCGCTTCCTTCTCATCTATACCTAACATACTTATTGTGTAGCAGCGGGGGCTCCGCTTCGTCGGGTTTGATGTCGTTTGGGTAGTAAGTTGAAGAGCCATGTGTAACCGTTGCCTTGGTCTTTGTTTAGTAGATTTGTGTTCTGTTGTTTGTTTATTTCTAAGCTTTCTGCGACGTCTAATTTCCAGGGTGTAGATGTAGTCCGTAATATTGTGATGTCATTCGTCGTTATGTCGTGATTTTCCGTGAAGATGTGCTCTGCGACTGTTGATTTGAAGTTATGTGAAATTGGCAATAATTGCCAAGGTTATAGCGCCTTAACTCGCTCCTTGGAAATCATCTGGGAACTTATTAGAGAAAATCAAGAAACTTCTTGGAGAAGATCAGGAAACTTATTTGAGAAGTTTGGGGAACTTCTTAGAGAAGTTTGGGGAACTTCATGGAAATATTCTAAGAACTCCATGGTGAAGCTGCTTGCAGAAATTAATTGAATTTCTTTGAGAAGTTCAGGAGGCTTCTTACAGAAGTTCATGGAGAAGTTTTGGTTGCTTTTTGGAGAAGTTAAGGAAACGGTTTAGAGAAACACAAGAAAATTATTTGAGAAGTTCAGGGAAATTCTTGGAAAAGTTCAGGGAACCTCTTAGAAAACTTCAGGGAACTTTTTGAAGAAACTCAGGGAACTTCTTGGAGATATTCTAGGAGGTCCATGGTGAATTTCAAGAAGCTTCTTGCAGAAGTTAATGGAATTTCTGTTAAAAGTTCAGGAGGCTTCTTGCAGAAGTTTGGGAAACTTTTTTGTTTTGCCTGTATTATCGAGATTTTCAGCCTCGGACTGATGCTTCTTCGGTCGTAGTCACTCATACACCTCTTTTGGTATTTTTCGTAACTTTTTCGGGGTTGAGATTTGAATTCGTGACTTTGGCGTGAGAGAGCTTTAATTCAGGAAACTTTTTAGAGAAGTTCTGAAATCTTTTTGGAGAAGTTTACGGAACTTCATAAAGAAGTACATGTAGCTTTTTGAAGAAGTTTAGAGAACTTCTTGGAAAGGTTCAGGGTGCTTTTCGTAGAAGTTCCAGGTGCTTCTTGGAGAAGTCCAGGTGGCCTCTTGTAGAAGTTGAAGAAAATTATTGGAGAAGTTCAGGGACTTAGTGAATAAGTTCAGGGTACCTCTGAGGGAAGTCCAGGGAAACCTACGGATCTTATGTATGAAATTCGAGGAATCCGAGTGGTACGCACTTTTTTGTGAATTGCTGCTTGGATTATTATAAATTGAGACAATGCTTGATAAAGTGTGCATTTATAAAATTGACCAATCTATGCGATTTAGGTGAATCCACCTATATGAAAATCGTAGAAACCCTGCTGTATATAAAAAAATGACAACATTATCAGTTGATTTGTAGCAACCATCTTGTAGAAGTCAGTTAGGACACTGTTCTTGTTGGGTTATTCCTCCCCGGAGCGAAGAAATTGGATAACGTGAATCAATTCATGTCTGCCAAAGCCAAACGGCTCAGGTTTGCTATTGAGCATGCTGATAAGCCCGTAGAGTTCTGGAAAACGGTTCTCTGGACGGACGAATCAAAATTCGAGCTTTTTAATCGAAAGTGGCGGGTTCGTGTGTGGTGAAGTTCGGGTGAGTTGCTTCAGAAGCCCCACATCCAAGATATGGTGCAGCATGAAGGACGAAATGTGATGGTCTGGGGGTGTTTTACGGGAAGTGTTGTGGGTAGCCTCGTGAAAATCGAAGGGATAATGACGGAAGATTCCTACATCAACATCCTGCGAGAAAGTCTAGAGGTTTCGCTGATCCGGACGGGTCTTGTATAGAAGTTCGTATTTCAGCAGGACAACGAAAAAGCATACTGCCAAGAAGAGCAAGTCTTTCTTCCGGATTCTTCGGACCTCAACCTCATCGAAAACTTGAGGGCAATTCTAGATGCCGGGGTTGACAAAACTGGTGTTACCAATAAATTTTTTTAACACGAATTGATTTCTTTTCTTCAAATCGAACTCTTTTTTTATTATTATTCCATTAGTGAAACTTGAAAAAAATATGAAATATAAGATATCAAAATAGACTACACTGTGTTTACTTTCATTTGAACCAAATAATTGAGAGAAAATCAAAAATTGAGGTGGGCACTTTATTTTACTTATCAGTGGATCTCCCTCACCAAGTTCCCGAAAAAAGTCCTTTTGTGGCTGACGTTCAGCGAGACAGAAATGTTCAAGCCGCTGCGGTTTTGATTTGGGACTCACGGTGAATAAAGTAAAAGAGCTGCCTTTCGGAAGTTACCGCCTTGGTCAAGAAGTATCACGCGAAAGAGGGTGTGGTCTGTTGGCTGGACCTGGCCTCAGCCCATGATACCAAGATATCACTGGAGAATCAATGTTGTACCGAAGACTGTCAATCTTCCCATCGTTTCTCAGCTACGATCGGTATTAAATTTGTTGAAACTTAAACGGCGGATCTACTCCAATAATTTCATGGCCAAAATGGAGGAGTAGCTTGAAAATCGTCCAGCCACGGTGATTGCGCTACATTGGAAAAATCACATTGACCGCTGCTTGTGATTGATTGCCGGCTGCTCCAAGATGGCTGGCTTAAACCTGCTCGATGCAAGACGATGTCGTGGCCCAAAGTACGGAAGGATGTTGTCACCTTCCGTCGGTTTTGTGGAATTTTCGGTCGCGCAGGATCTCCGGACGGCCGGCTCCAGGCTTCCTTTCAATGCTCTTCCCTTCCACCTGCAAGACGGTAGTTACGGTAGGGATTGTTTACTCTTTAAAACATTTCTTGCATTTCAGGATCAACCGAATGAGGATCATATAAAATAGATACGAATGTGTGTAATGTTTTTCATTTACATAAATATATACACAATTATATAAATCATTCATGAGAATAGGAGGGACCATCCGGGCACCCGATTGAAGAAATCTGGATGGGGAGAGTGGGCGCGCTCTTCTCCCCACCGATTGGGGTATCCTTATGTTAAATGGCTTGCTTTTTTGACCAATTGATCAATCTTGTTGATGGAAGGAGATTATTTATATCCCTATGCAAACGTATAAGTGATAATGCCCATCGATCCATCCAATCCGATATTGGCCCTTCAAACAGTGGCATAATTAGGATAATCAGTGGTTATTAAAGCTTGATCAAGTCTAACAAAGAGAAGAGCCAATTGCTGTCGGACTTAGTTTCCGTTCTACAAAGGGTGGTATTACATATCATACATCAAACATACAGTGTTTCCTGACAAACAATTGTTTTCGAGATGTTTCATCCTTCCGATAACTCGTCAATAAAGCAGAGCTCACCTCGTTTAAGGCACATTGATGGAAAATGAGTTCACTTACTTAATCAAAGTACCATTTCTCAGAAACAAAAAAAAACGCCCGTCCTTTCGTCTTCTTATTTATGCAGTTATATTATCATCATCGTCCAACCAGTCTGCGAAACCATCTGTTGTTTTCTCTACTTTCCTATTCATCCTCATACCCCACGAGGCTGTGCAAATAGCAAAGAAATCATTGTAACTAAAAATAATACCCGTTGGAGCGGAGATACCAGGAGCGCCTCATCTCCTCGAACTCACTGAAGCGGATAAAATATTACGTAAAACAAAGGATGAATAATTAAAACCAAATAAGAGTAAACCATCATCAAGGACTGGAAGAGGGATCCTGCAGAAGCAAAATGAATCACTTTTCCACTCCAACGGATCGATTCAAGACAGACAACCTTTTTTTTCATTTAATGAAAATTCATGACCTACAAAGAGTCAGCTCAAACTGAACCAACTTCAAGAATCTTGCTTCCAATTAACTAACTTCTTTTTGTGATTTTTGCCATCCTGAGCTCTCGACAGTCTAACCAAACACCATTTACAAGCGAATGTAAGTAGTTTAACAACAAACAACGACTATGCCACACAACAAGGCAGATGGTGGTGTTTCATTAAAACTCCACTTGTTGTACGAAGACCATAAAGTACCAATGCAATGGCTTTGGTACTTTAGCTTGCAACAAAGTTGCACCGGATTCACGTGTTTGGTATGTAGGAAAACAACCACAGCTCACACATGCCGACTGACTACTGGCTGCCCACTGAGGGAGATGATGCCCTGCGGTTGTTGCATTCCAGCTGCGTTCGTAAACTGTTTCGAAGGGGATGGGAATAATGTGAACGGTGCATAAACGCAACCAGAACCTGGCCCCAAATTATTCCACCCGACCAGGGAACGTGCCGCCACCGGTCGTCTGTTAATTTCTTATTATTCATGCATTCCACCGTTTCGCGATCGCTCCGTGGCCATCTTCACCCACCAAAGAAGGGCCCCGAGAATCTTGTATTCCGTCGTCTTCGGTGCTGCTGGCCAAGCCAATGAATAAACGATTAAATTAAGCACAACTAGCTATGGCGCGGACAAAGGCGTTCTCGCCGTCCGTAAGTCCTTTTTTGGGAAAAGGCAAAACTGATTCTTGTCTATGATCCGCCGTTGGAATTCATTCCTACCAGCACCATTCTAGTTGTTGTTATCGCCGTCGTCGTTGTTTTGAAGGTTTGGGAGATTTTTTTTCCACCAGGAGTGGAAGGTACTGCTTGTTTACAATGTTTTCAACACAAAGGAACAGCATCCAACCGGTGCGGATTAAAATATAGTGCGACTCGCGAATAATTTATGGATGAAAAAGGGCCTAAAAGGACAACACCGACGACGACGACCGGAGATGCAACGCGGTTTGTGGCGAAGAATGCATTACTGATTCAGGCAGTGGCAGATTGAAGATGCCGGTTCTATTCGGTTCTATTAGCCTGCAGACCATAAATTGTGGTTTCGCTGATGCTGGTGGGGTCTGACGGTTTGATGGATTTGAACCTGAGGTTTTGAAATATTGTCATGTAGTTAGGTGCCATACTGGAAATCAGAATAACATCCTCCGTTTGAATCACGGTGAGCGTGATACTCGTCGAGTGCTGATTTAGCGTTGTAAAAATTTCTTTGAATCGCTTCAGGAACGACGATGAAATTATTAAATCTACTTTTTCGAAGGAATTGCTGTGCATTTTCATGACGGTTATAAGACTATGACCATTGTTCTGCGCACAAGCAAACGGTTAAGGGGGGGTATACAGTTAGAACGAGAAAAAAAACTCAATTTTGAAAAAAAAATTCAAGGAGAAGTTTTTACTCAAATCAATCGAAAAATTTTTACAATTTTTTACAATTATAAGTGTATCAATGTAGTATACAAAAATATTTTTTTCAATGTTTTTTCAACAAAATGGTGGCCGTTAGAGTGTGTTGTAAAAGTAATTATATTTTGCTTGTGCCGGCTCTCCTGGTCGCAGTTTTGATGTGAACCCTACTTACCCAAAAAAATAACATTAATTACATTTACATTTAGTAGTATTAGTTTTCAAGTTATCACCGGCATAAACTCTGAAAATGCTGTTTTGAGAAAACGCGTTGAAAGTTTTGATTATCGAAACATCGTCTCTTTATACCTTCTGCCGCGCGAAAAAGGCGTCTTCAAAAAACGATGAAAAGAAACACTTGAAGTTTGAATTTCGGAAAAAAGGGTTCCAGGATTCCACTTCGTATGCAGTAAACATCAATTGAATTTTTTGGTCATTCTAACTGTACACTGAGGCAAATGCACATAAGAAAT
>JASCZW010004686.1:0-52974 GCA_034211315.2 Aedes japonicus | reverse complement strand
GAAAGAGACAAGCAATAATGGTAAACTGTCTAACGTCAGTAACGAGTCCGATACAGAGAACGATATTAGCGTGAGACATTTATTTAGACATGTTCAATATATACGACCCTTGCCGGTTTCCTACATTGGAATCATTCCTTCAGCAATTGACCGTTTTATGGCCCTTCCTATCTTTTAATGAATGCATTATTCATGATTACTGTTATACAGTCGAACTGCCGTAGGCTGGTGACTGAACTAGACTCGTTATCATTTTTAGTTCAATATTCCGATTGTGATATAAAGGGTGGTACGGTAAAAAATTGGTCAAACATGAGTAAGTGCACACTGATTAGTTTATTATACAAATGATCTTTATTTGTTTTGGAGTTCTGCGTCTATAAATCACAGGAAAACATGTTGAGTAGGTTTCACATCTTTTATCAAGTTTCGTTCCACTGCTATATCCATCTTATTTATGCTGAACGCCAATTCACCTTGAACTATTTTTCACATCCAGCTTTTTTTTGAGTTTTCTTGAGGTTTCTCATCACGATTGCCCAATATTTTTCAATTGAGCGCAGTTCCGCAGAATTTGGAAGGTTTTTCTCTTTGGTAACCATTAAAATAATTGGCTGATGAAGTATAATATTACTATATCGTTTTTCCGTGGTAGGCGTTGTGCTAAATGTTCGTCAGAACAGCACGGAATGAATCAGAAGAAGGGATAAGGTCGTAATTTATTGGAAGACTAAATTGACGTATTTTTCAATTTGCATTAATAGAACCTGAACACCTCATTTCGACGGTGTGTGTGTAGAATGTCGTTCCTATTTTTGATTTTTGAATCTCACTCTTCAGTTGTCAAAATGCCGTCCAAGCAAGAAGAGCAGCGTATCGTACCTTCTGTTTGCAAGTATCGCGAAAATCGAGCTACTGAACGCAAAGTTGGCAACATCAAAGCGCAAATCAACCGTTACAAATGTACTAAAGTGTTTGGGAACGTTTGTCGACAGCCAGAAGTCTGATTGGGGAAATCGAAAACCGAAGCAGCGCTGAGACGACAAAGAGAGGTTGCCGGTAGTTTCCAAGCGAAACCCTAACCTCGCCTCTCCGATGCCGTAACATGCTTCGGTGTGAGTCGGTTTGCACAACCGCGTATCGAGCCACAAACGAGCTTTCAGATCTTTCGATCGCAAGAAGGTATCACCCGCGAATCGCGATAAACAAAAATACGGTTGTTATCCGAGGCTGTACACGACGATGCTGTCGCAGTTTGACCGGGTGATGACGACGAAACCTACGGTGCCGATCAGCAGCAGTTCCGTTGCAGAGTTTTAGCATGGGCAAAAGGAAGGGGCAAGGTGGTGATATTTTCGCCCACGAAACGATCAAAGTTCGTGTTGAACTACCCATGTTTTGGCGTTTATCTGCGTTCTGGTATTGAAAAGGCATTTTCAGCTTCCGGACCGTCAACTTAGAAATTTACGTGAAAGAGTGTTTGACATGAACGCCTGCTGCTTCTTTCTGAAGAAACAATGCGGTCTGCATTGCCTGGCTGAATGGCATCGCCAGCCAGGCGGTGGCATGACAGGCGCCGCGTCACCGGCAGGTCTGGCGATGAACCTCCCAACACGCCAGAGCCCGCCCAATTGAGAAAACATTCGAAGGCTGTCGCTGAATCAGTAGTACCAAAAACTGCTAAGGACGAGCAGCAGTTCAAGGCAACTGGCTTTCTGCGGCGAAGGCGGAGCATGCATGGTACAAAATCTGGGTAGAGCGATGATAAGCGAAGCCTAACTGAATATTTTTCCCAATTTTACAATGAATGAATTTGGAAAAGAAATTTAATTTGATTTTTAAATAAACGATTTGACCGGATTTACACGTTTTCTCGACCAAATTTTGACCGTATCAGCCTTTATATAGCTGTTGCCGCATGCCATTCCTTTCACAAACAATTTCAATGACAGTGCCAGTTGTCTAAAAACTTTCGTTGTCCACAGGTGCTTCTGTAATGCATGTATCATCGTCCAATATAACGCACAAACTTGGTCAATAACCCCAAAATAACTTATGCGCTCTTCCACGCTCGTTGTGTCACCGTAATCTTGTTAATAATCCATTGTTTATTTGGTTTTATGCTGTTGTACTTTCTCACCTGTTTCCGATATTTCTGATAACAGGTTGAAATGTTGTCATTCTTCCACGTTGTGGCTTCAGTTTTGGGTTTTCTCGACTCACGCTTCTGCCGCAGACGTTCTCCATGTATACTTCGAAAGGCATTACTAACGGTTGGTTCTTGGCAATATGAAGATCGCGAGTTTCAAGTGGGTAAAGACAATTTGGATTGAGCTACAATGCTGCGGTTTGGACAGCTCAATAGAACGCATGCTTAAAGGATCAATTCATTTTGCATACACATTACCTACAAATAAAGCGGTCTAGTTGGTTTTTGAATGCTCGAAAAAATCATCGTCATATTTGAGTCAACCAGGCTTTCGATTTAGTATCGTCTCTTTATCGGTCCTTTATGGCGATCACGTGGTCACTTTCCTTTTCCTGAAAAATCGACTCAACTGCCGTCATGATTCGGTTCACTGTTCACCTAGACCAGAAGAAGCCAAAGTAATTCGTGCAGTTTGTTGACAACGATCGCATATTTTCGAGGACTCTAGTTTAGTTCACAGCAAACGTAGAATTGCACCAGAAACAGATACAGGGAGTTATGCACCTTTCCTTCAGTATTGGAGATAGATGTCATGTACGCGCGCTTCCAGGTAAATTGGCGTTTTAAGTCATTGTTTACATTATTTCTTGGATCTGGTTTCCTACAGGGTGTTCAACAAGTTCGAATACACGTTAAAAATGTGTTTAGAACATGACAAAACAAGATAATCTTTTCTAAATCAATTTTAATTGAAGCAATGTTTATTAAGAACCTTTGCGACATATCAGCTGGGAGCAGCCCTCCCTCTTTGTACTGTATAGCGAGGTAATGACGTTTCTTAAAAGAGTCGCACACAGCATGCACCTGCTCCATCGGCAGCTTGTCCCAGAACTTGTAAATGAACTTCTTAAATTGCTCCATAGTGCTCACTTGAAGTTCGCTCTGCTTGGCCAGCATGTACGACCATACAAAAAAGGGGATTAAAGTTCGGGAAGCTGGGAGGCTACATAGTCTTACCGAGAAAATTCTCCGTGTAGTGCGTCATCCTGTAGAAAGACGTAATGATCCTTCCCGTAGAGGTCCCAAAATGCCGGGACCACAACCTTCTTCAGAACCTCGGTCTTATAGTACGCGGCGTTGATATTAACGTTTTTCTTGATAAAAAAAACTGTGGGAGCTTCCCACGCCTGGAAACGGCCCCTCAACACGATAACCCACTTCTTTCGCACCGAGCCATCGGAAAAATGTTGAAAATTCACTAGTCTAACAGTGTCTCGTGTCATGCTGAAGAGAGAAGAGCGGGGAGCGTTGAACGCGGAAAAAGTGTTACGTACTGTGTGAAGGATAACAAGCGAGTGGTTGCTGCCTTTAAACGCAAACCCAACTGTTCCGTTCGGGATGTCGAGAAAAAGCTGCACTTGAACAAAAGTTTCGTGCAGAAAGCCAAGAAACGAGCCGGGTTCCGTTCATTCAAAGTTCCAGAAAGCTCCAAACCGTAATGAAAAACAGAATAAGACAGCTAAGACACGTGCGCGTAAGTTGTACACGCAAATGTTGACAAAACCACACTGCTGCATCATGAACGATGAAACACACGTAAAAGCGGACTTTAAACAAATTCCCGGCAACCAGTATGTGACTGCAAAAGACAATTTCGATGCTCCAGAGTCTCCCAGGAAACAGCAAGTGTCAATGTTCCCAAAGAAATTCATGATTTGGCAAGGGATTTGTTCGTGTTGTAAACGGAGCAACCATTTCGTGACAACTTCAACTGTAAATGGTCATGTATCCATGAATGAATGCCTTTTAAAAACACACAACATTCCTACAATCTTTTGGTCGGACCAAGCCTCTTTTCACTACTCCAAGGATGTTCTAGAGTGGTACAAGACGAATGGTGTCAATTTCGTACCGAAGGATCTCAATTTCAAAAATATTGGACTATAATGAAGCACGAACTTCGTAAGTATCATAAAGTTGTCACGAGGGAACAGGAAATGTTGAAGTTATGGTTGAAAGCGGATAAAATGTTGGTTCAAGCGTTGAACAAAATCTTACGAGTGGTATTAAAAAGAAAATTCGGGCTATTGGATTCGGTAAAGATATACAGTGAAATATCTAAATCAAGATTATACATTGTATATCATGACAATCGGTTGAGAGACTTGTTTTTGAGGACGAGTTTAAAATGATGCAATTAAACTGTGGACACCCTTTAACCTCGTATTTTCGAGAAGGCGGTAGGTTCACTGGGTCGTTTCATGACAGGCCACGTAGAGCATACCTAATGAAGCGCTTCTGGACTCTCTTAATAGGAGCGATATGGACGGTATGATACGGAGCCCAAACCTGCACTCCATATTCAAGTACACTGCGAACTAAAGCGCAGAATAGGGCTTTCAGTGCATGCATGTCAATGAAATGGGCTGTGTTCCGGCGTAGGAAACCTAGCATCGCATTGGCTGTCGCAGTTGTCACTGAGATGTGTTCGTTAAAGCGTAGTATACTATCAAGTATGACGCCAAGGTCCTTGCTCGACGTGACTCTTTCTAATGGCAAATTGTTCAGCCCGTAGTCAAAAGATACAGTAGTCTGACATCGAGTGAACGTGATTATTTTACATTTCGCCGCATTTATTTGCATTCCGTTCATTTCGCACCAAGTTGAAACACGTTCAATATCAGCTTGTACAGCACCGCAATCCACAATCGACTTAATCACGCGAAACAGCTTTAGATCATCTGCATAAAGCAGTTTCCCAGACATGTGGCTATCGCACATATCATTGATAAAGAGGACGAATATCAGGGAACCAAAATGACTGCCCTGCGGAACACCGGAAGGGATAAAAAATACATTCGACCTAGCACCATGCAATTGGACAAAAGCTTTGCGTACAGACAAATATGATTTCAGCCACTGAATGATCCAAGAAGGTAGTCCCTGGCGGTTCAAATTTTCAACTGCCAATTCGTGAGGCACCTTGTAAAACGCTTCTGAGAAGTCAACGTAGATTGCGTCAACCTGACATCGCTTGCCAGCTCCGTTATCACAGTGTGGGTGTAAGTCATGAGGTTCGACGTCGAGACCAGGACTTTTAGATGAATCGCCAGCGCTGAGAGCTTTCAGAATATCGTCATCATTGAAGGTGACTTGAGGAAGTCGAAGGTTATACGATGGAAGACTTTCAAGTATTGAAGTTACAATTACCTAAGTCAGCGCTGTCGTTTATCCGGTTGCGGCTTGCACGAATGTCAGAGGATGAGCGCTTGAGTAGTCCATGTTGGAACAGCTGGCTTTTTCCTTAGCCCGAAACATCTTGCTCCAATTCTTTTTCTTCTTCACCTGTTGCTTTCCAAACCATCGATCCTGTGTGTCAGCTTGTCGATGGTCTCCATGGCCTGTGGTCATTTCGTCCTTCTTTGAGCAGCTTAGATTCGTTGGTGGTTTCGCGGGTTACTCCCAGTCGCTGCTTTACCTTGCTAACAGCTGTATAGGGCCCGCTGCTAGCCTGAGTTTACCGAATTGCTTCATCATCTGATATGCCTTTGGTGTACCGCAGTCGCAACACCTATTTCACTATGATGTAGGTTGGGCAATTTCGGCTGGATGGTCCATGGTTTCCTCAGCAGTGATAACAGACAGCAGATGAAGAGCAGTCCTCTTTCAAATTGTGGACTCCAGCTTTGTGTAGCCATAGCTGTAGTATCAGTAATATATCCTCGTGTTGGAAATGTATTCTCGAGCCTTAATATGTAGTGGGCCTACTCGGATGTGTTTGGGGGCCACTGTTCCATCAAGCATGGTTATGACTATTAGCGTGATGACTTTTTTACATTTTTCCGGTGACGAATTCTTTTTCCGTAATTTCATGCGTTTCGTGGCAGGAAAACATACACCGACATCTATTGAGAGGGTTTGAGAGGGTTCACCACAGACACGGCCGGACCATCACACAGTTTCTTCTTCGCCAGTTGCTTCCTTGTTTGCTTGACGCTATGTACTCGTTACGCGTAACGGATCCCGTTTCCCGTCGGTTGTCGTGCCAATTTCTCCGACGAGATCCGTCATGGACTTCCCAACGATGAAGGGATCTAGCTTCTTCTCCACATCGCCTTCTACGTCTTGCAGAAGCAGAATCTATGTCCGCACAGTGGTCGGAAAAGCCTTTTTTCAGGGCGAAATTAATAACTCCTAAGGGTTACGTTTCCGAATCATGGTGTCTTCTACAATGTTGTATATGAACAAGTTGTCCATCTTGTGGTGATAATTTGGTAGTTCCAAACTTTACCGATGCTGTTGCTAACTTTTGAACGAAACACAATAGAAGGGTAATGTCAACAGCAAGTTTGTAGGAAATATAATTTCAAGCAACTTTGTTCCAGACACCATTTTTCTATCTCTTCATTCGACCATGATAGAGCTATTTTTTCTGCTTTATATCAGGGTGTCTATTAAAAACGAGTTTTTTCATTATAACTTTTTTGTTTCTCATTTTAGGATTAAGTAATCTTAAATCAAAATATATGAACCAATATAGCGCACATTTTTGCTGAACAAAGTTTTTTAATACTGCTTGTGATTCAAAAGTTATGAGTAATTTTAGCTAAAAAAATGCGTTTTTTCTTTTCGCCCTTGTGATTGTTTAGGCGAGAATAGGCCAAAAAATCATCAAATTCTTGTTATAATGGGTATTAAAGAACATAATGCTATATAAATGAGCCCGGGTACTTCTGAGGAACACAAGCGGGGACTGCTTAAAATCGGCCATTTTTTTCGTTAAAATTACCCCTAACTTTTTAACAAAAAAATATACTTATACACTTAGTTCAGCAAAAACTTGTGTCATATTTTTCTCTACACTTTGTCATAAGATAATTTTTCCTAAGAATTGAAACGAAAAAGTTAGAATAAAAAAACTGATTTTTTAGGGACACCCTAATGTACTCCAGCAAAATAGCTTCGAACTATAGCAGTGCACAAGGGCCAGACGCTTCAGTCGTGAATGAACAGCATGTAGACGCTTCAGTCGTGAATGAACAGCATGTAGCGTGTTATATTGGCTTTGTTTTCGTTGCTGTACAGCATTCAGTTTTGAAAGAATAAGTATTTCCATTGGTGTGAACATTTATGGCAAACTTCAATGCAATTTAAAAAACTGGTGTTTATTTTCATTTACAAGTGCCCCTAGGATATCTTATCATCTTAGGGTGTCCCTAAAAAATCAGTTTTTTTATTCTAACTTTTTAGTTTCAATTCTTAGGAAAAAATAATCTTCGAAAGAAGTGTAGAGAAAAATATGACACAAGTTTTTGCTGAACTAAGTGTATAAGTATATTTTATTGTTTAAAAGTTAGAGGTAATTTTAACGAAAAAAATGGCCGATTTTAAGCAGTCCCCGCTTGTGTTCCCCAGAAGTACCCGGGCTCATTTATATAGCATTATGTTCTTTAATACCCATTAAAACAAGAATTTGATGATTTTTTGGCCTATTCTCGCCTAAACAATCAAAAGGGCGAAAAGAAAAAACGCATTTTTTTAGCTAAAATTACTCATAACTTTTGAATCACAAGCAGTATTAAAAAACTTTGTTCAGCAAAAACGTGCGTTATAACGATTAATATATTTTGATTTAAGATTACTTAAACCTAAAATGAGAAACAAAAAAGTTATAATGAAAAAACTCGTTTTTAATAGACACCCTGATATAAAGCAGAAAAAATAGCTCTATCATGGTCGAATGAAGAGATAGAAAAATGGTGCCTGAAACAAAGTTGCTTGAAATTATATTTCCTACAAACTTGCTGTTGACATTACCCTTCTATTGTGTTTCGTTCAAAAGTTAGCAACAGTGCCGCCCTAGCGGTAAAGTTTGGAACTACCAAATTATCAAAACAAAATGGACAACTTGTTCATATACTACATTGTAGAAGACACCATGATTCGGAAACGTAACCCTTAGGAGTTATTAATTTCGCCCTGAAAAAAGGCGAAAAAATCCAGTCAGGAACCGTTGAGCTGCCACCCATCACTACGGTGGGCCTTTCCTGAGTCACACTCTAAACTTCCCGCCATCGTCACTGTATTATTAACAGTTTTCTTTACTTTATCTCATATCACACTTGTTCCTTTTTAAAAGGAACTACCGGTCTCACTCCACAAGAGTATCATTTCCGCCTTCTCGGAGACGAACGAAAACTTTTGCGGTTGCACTTGATCGCAATGGATTAAAAAGGCATCCTTTATGTTAAACGTTAAACGCTAATCAATGGGATTCCAAATCAAGTTTGATCCACTATAATTCCGCGTAATTTTACTAAAAAGTACCAAAATGTTAATTCCGAAAAAAAAAAGTTGTTTTTATTGATGAGCCTTACCTCCATGGATCCACTAGCTAACCGCAAGTAAATGGTCCAAGCCTTATTAAATGTACTATCAAGTCATTCATGTACAGGCTTCGTGAAGTTAACACGATTGAAACAAATAAACAAACTAAAATAAAAAGAGGCATGGTGGCAAAAACGGTATTCACTTGTTCCACAAAGGATAATGCTGAAAGACACAATAATTTAAGCCTGTCAACATGAAATTTCCAACACCGAACACAAAATTAACACATAATTCAACAAAATAGATTGTTTATTTCACAATGATAGAGTTATATCTACATCAGAAACAGTTGATTAAGATGTTAATTTTTCTTTCTGTTACTCTGTAACTTTCTGTAAAATTCTCAAACTTTCTGTGGTACACCCGCCATCAGGTTCCGTAGGGTATCCTCAGATACGCCCGACGTGACGATTTTCTATCTGCTCCTGAAGTATTCGGTAAACTTTGCTTTCTTCTTAGTTCAGAAGAGTTTCCGCTTAACTAGAGCCCAGTATTTCTCTATAGGGTAAAGTTCTTGACAGTTTGGTGGATTGGCTGTTTTTGACACGTATTTGACCTCTTGTACCTAATACCATTCCAGGACGGATTTCACAGTGACAAGCGGTTAAATTAGGCCAAAACAGAGTTAGAGAGTCATACCTTTTAAACGGCAACATTCTTTCTCGTTCACATCCTTATTGATTGTGCCGGTAGCGATAAAACTTGAGATTTTTGACCACAACTACATATGGCCTGCCAAATCAAATACTTCTTCGGGAATTTGGACACCTTCTTCGTCCGTAAATTCTCGGCAACAGCGTTTTTTTGCATTGTAGTATAAAAAAACCTGTCTCGGAAGCTGTTTAAAGTATTTTAGTACGTATGTTTCGTCTTTCATTATGATGCGAGACAATGTTTGCAAAAAATTGGTGTGAAGCTCGATAGCACGACTTTTTGCAGTGAATGTTTTTCTTGCCATCGTGATTGGGCACCTTTATCACTTTGCCGTACGCCATCAGTTCTTGCCTCTGATTCACCTTGTGTATGCATGATTTTGACTTCAGAACTTTGTGAGCCACATTTCGCACAGAATTGGGATTTATCTAAACAATGGCTACCACCTTCTTGTCCATTTGTCGGGAGTATACTGTTCGATTTGTTCCACTTCCAACCTAACGATCTACAGTCAAGCGCTGCTTAAATGATTTGGAAACACAAAACAGTTTTGTTAGTAAGTTTTCGGAAGTTTTAGTTTCTTGGCAAAATCGCATACCGTTAAATTCGGATTTTGGTGAAGTTCGTATAAAATCCGTTAGCGCACTTCCACTTGATTTGACACTATTTTACTGAATGTAACAATAAACTAGATATGATGTACCACGAGATTAAGTGGAAGGTTTCAGCTGTCATAAGTGAAATGTTTCAGCGATCCGTGAAATAACTCAAAATTTACACTGAAAGAAAAGTGTCCGAAATTTCATGTGGACAGGCTTTACCTAACCTAAAATCTCTTCTATCAAACAGAAAATTACAGCCGCAGCATAACGTTTGAGTTTATTTCGTAGCCCATGAAGTATACAGATTCCTGAAGGTGACTGAACAGATTCATAATGTTAAAGAAGATCTCAGCTTGTCGTTAACCTTCTAAACGAAGAATTTCCAACGCATAATTTGCTTAATGTCTTAACTGTATCCCAGGCGATTTTCATCATTCAACCCAATTAAAACTCTAGGTAAAATAATTCATCAAAATTTGAGCTTTCAGTGGAATTTAAACGGCTTGCATCTGAGGGCAAACAACCCTTGTCAAATTGATGCTACTCAAAGCGTTTGATCCTTTGTTTGATGCCAAAAAGTTGTTTCATATGTCTGTTGTAGAATTGTGGAAGCTCTATTCTATGTAGCTAAAATTACACTGCAGTTAATTTTGTTCCCAAACCATTGTTTGTCGGTTAGAAGAATTGCCATAAAAAGCAAAGGGCGCTAGTGGAACGAAGTAACGGTGATTTATTTTGTATGCAGAAGCCTTTAAATGTGGCCATTTCTGAAACAAATATTAACATTTGTTTTTGCTCTAGTCATTTCTATTTATACAAGATTCAATGCATCGTTTATGTGAAATAAAGAACGTAAATGATGTTGTGATGTTAAATAAGGGTTATTGTTCCTATATTAATCGCATATTCATATATTCATTCAAGACATAATCAACAGATTGGAGATTAGACAGATTGAAAATTTTTCGTCAAAACATGTGTACACATTAAATTGCGAAGACAAATATTACAAGTTGATCCACTCGTACGTCAACCCTTTGATTTCCAGTAGGATGAATTAAAATAAAATTAATATTGAACATCTTCCCTATATCTTTCAAGAGTAAAACGTACGTGGACGTACGTAAACGAGGATTTAAATCAAATAAAGGTTTGGTTGATTGAGTATATGAGACTGAAGTATTGGGGGTCTCAATAAAACTATAATATCACTATCTCACCTCAGTCTGTTATGTTCGTAATGGACTCTTGAGCCGCAGTTCATACTTCTGATCTTGCAACAGACTGGCTTTTCGTTATTCTCCACCTCCTTCTCCCAACCACCGATATAGAAATGACCTAAAGAATAGTTCCTCCCAGAGAGTGCAGCAGGACAACAAGATGAAAAATGACAGATGCTTGACTTCACGAAAACTTCGGCCACTGAAAGTCGTTTTATTATGTGTGCTTTCTCGTTGAATTTGTGGCCCTCGGGAGACTTTTTGGGTTGCAAGGAAGAATTGTGAACCCGATAATGGAGTTTCCCTATCTTCTTTTACATCAAACTTTAGGAACGACGAGCTTTATTTTCCTCGGAGAGCCAAAATGTAAGAGAGAAACAATCCCAGAATAGACCGAAAGGGAACGAATGCCGTTAGAAGATTTGTGGATAGTGTTTTTATGACCGTTTCCACCCATTTGAACTCAAGCGTGAAAATGTGAGTTGGCCACTTGAGAGCTGAAATGTGATCCTGGGAATAAAGAGTTCACAGCGGGGTGAAAACAATGTAACTCTTCCGTTTCGACCTTCTTGAAGAAAACGTGAAGGGAAGTGAAGGGATCATAAAGTTGCTGCAATGTGTTGATCGAAAATGATGTGCCCTTGTAGATGTTTGTGATATTTCTGACAGCTAGGAACATTCTACACGGAGGATCAAAGCAACCCAGGAGTAAATTTCTGTGAACTTCCTTTTGGGTAGGTGGTTTTCAATTAATCATAGGTCGTCCGGTTTTTTTTAAAACAGCGTAATTTGAGCTCAGCGTTGGGTGTCAACTACTTAATCGACTTAAATTGAGGTTGTTGCTCTGAAAATTCTACATGCACGACCTCGAAAATAAGCTTTCCACGTACATTTGCGTTAAACGCGTGTATTTGTGATGGTTTTAATGTGTTCATCACCGCAAGCTGTACGTTCGACTGTAATTTTTCGTTTGTTTACTTGTTTGTTTTACTTGTTTGTACTAGTTATCAAATTCTTCGTTTTCAAAATGTCGCGCATTGAAAAAAATCGTGAATATCAAGGTTTTGGACACATGGCTACGTGAAAAAGGTGTAACTATGCGACAATTGGCGAAGCGCATTGGAGTTCATCACGCGAGAGTAAAATCCATCATAATCAGGATTGGGGAACACTGTTCTTTGGATAAACTTCCAGGTAGAGGCAGAAAACCCTAAATCTTCCAACTCTAAACGGGATCAGAAAGCCGGAACCAGCGTCGGAATTCAACTTATCAAGAAACAGAACACCCTGAAGACCTACAAGAAAAAGACAATCGCCAAACAAAGTACCGAACAGAAGCAACGCGCAACAACAAGAGCCCGAAAATTGCATTCGCGAGTTTGCAGCAACCGGATACATGTATATTGATGGACAACGAGATCTATGTGAAAGAGAGCTCTTATAGGTCCACAGTATTACAGAATGTAGGCGGTGCAGATAGGTCGGAGGATATAAGCGATGCAGATAGGTCGAAACCCATAGCGTTTTTGGTAGATTACTTTTTCTTGATGCGTTACGGGGTATCAGATCTACCTCCGAACCCTAGTCCAAATAAATTCAAACTAGGGAACATGTTTGTTTTTCTCGTCAGAGAAAGATGTATTAGTCAGTATTACATTTTATATCTTGTGAAAAGCGACAATATTCGGATTCATTCACCGAGGACGTCTTGAAATAAAGAAAACATGGTGATTCTTTATTTATGTAAACTCTCATTTTCTATTTGATGTTCTATAGTTTGAATTGGTTCGGACTAGGGTTCTGATGGATGGTCAGTATTAGAGTATGAAATAACTCAACGTGCACTAAACAAAGAATACGGGATATACCTAGATCCAATTACTGGTTTACCACTGTTTATGATCCGAACGAAGTAAAAAAAAAAGTTTGTTTAAACCTTGAGGACCGATGGATGTCTTAACGTATTGTTGTATCTGCTGAAATAAACCACCAAAATTTGTCAGTGGTCTTAACTCCATTTTTACAATTGGCTTAAATTGGCCCGCAAACTCGAGTTTGTATTCCATTGAAATAAACCACCCGCACTTGTGATTGGTCCCAACCATATCCTTACTGTTTGTTTGAATCGGTTCTTAATTTCGATATTTTGACGATATTTTTGTATTCTGCTTAATTTAACCATCCAAATTTGTGAGTGTCCCAAATAGCATCCTTACTGTTGGCTTAAATCGCTGTCAAAATTTGAATAATTTTGCTGTACATCTCTGTTCAAGGAATAAACCGGGAAAATAGTAAAATATCGTATTCGCTAGATTCGATGTCAGATTAATTCAGCACCCCGACCAGAAGCGAATAACAAATTACAAAATTATAACAAACCTTGTTACGACTAATTGATTTTGATATCAATTTGCTTAAAACATTTGCATCTGGATAATTGTAAAACATACTTATAACTAATAATGATAAAATGCCCAGGGACGCACAAGCTTCGTAAAGAAAGTAAATTAATTTTAACACTAGCTGATATGATTTTGCTACATCGTAACAAAACTGTTACAAAGTTTGGTTTGTTTATGTTACATGTATATCATAGTTTGCTATGATTTTGTTATCGCTAGAGGATCTTTTGTTAGAATTTCAGTTACTTTAACAACATCTACGATCTAAATTCTTACAACCTAAATTCTTACAACAGCGTAACTGAATAATTTTGTTGTTTCCTTTTAGTCGGGACACCATTTACCAAAACGTATCCTGCTGCAAACCCAACAATTTTACCCAACATCCCACCAAATAACAATTTGAATTTTAATTTTAATTTTATTCCAGTCGTATAGCACTCCTCCCAGATTTGTAGATTAAATTCAAACCTGTTTTGTCTACCAACACCCAAAACTTGTACAAATTGGTCCACTCAATAGGGAACGTCCATTAATTATGTCATGGAAAAATTAAGTAAATGGGGGCCCTTGTCACGTTTTTTTGTATGAACCTTCATTTTTTTTGTATTGATTGTCAGGCCCCTGCCCCCCCCCCCACCCTCTTAATTATTGCGTGACATAATTAATGGACCTTCCCATTAACGGTTGCGAAAACAAGTTACTAAAAACTTTATAAACTAACTAGAAATTAGAAGAAGAATTAGTATCTTCCATTTAATTCCAACTTCGACATGTCGAAGATAAGCAAAGGTAGTTGGAATTAAATGGAAGATACTAATTCTTCTTCTAATTTCTAGTTACAGGTATTCCACTAAACAGCTCAAACCCTCTAGGATTTATAAACTATACAGATTATGCAAATGTTTTTGTGAAAGGTGCTATGACCACTTGAAAACCTTCATAAAACCCATTGGCTGCCATGAAAACCTGCAAACGGCCAAATGGCCACAGCTGTGAAACTTCACTGTGATATCGTGGTTGGTTTTTAAAAAAAGGTTATCAAAAAAATGCCGAAATTGTACTCGGATTGATAGTTCATCTGCATTACATTTAAAATTTGGTGCATTTATTTGTCAACATTCAATTAGGTATTTCTCATACTTCAATGTGGCAAATGGAGAAAAATTACAGTTTTACCAAAAAGCCAAATTATCATCGCCATGACTACTATAAAACTATTTGGTCCCTCAAGGCAAATTTGCAATTTAGTGGAGGAAAAATGGGCTTGAAATGTTTTTTTCAACTAATCATAATATGATAATATGAATGAGCCCTAAAACAGCATTTCAAAATAGCATTTTACGAATTCATAAAGTTGAAATGAAACCTTTGATAGGAGTGGAAGGAATTTGAAAAAACAAGGCTTTAAGATCGTTGTAAACAAGCTGTGTAGGTTTTCATAAACCTGACTAAAATATGAATCCTATTGGCACCTCTAAGTACCAGAATAAAACCAAATTGATGACTTGTAGTTTTTATTAAACTCTAATAAAACTTGATGAAACTGGAAGAATCAGTTTATATGGTCACATTCTGAGAAGAATAGATTTACATCCACTTAAATTAGCTAACAGACTAAAATTCAAGCCTAACGTGGAAAGACTCGCTAGAACAAGATTTGAGTAGATATAGGAAAGTAAGCAGTAAACAATGGAAACGTTTGACGAAGGATAAGGAGAAATTCAAAAAAGGCAGATGAAATATACAAAGCAACAGAAAGTGAAATTTCGGACGGAAAAACATCGGAAGAAGGAAAAGAAAAACCGAAAAAGTATAAAAATTGCAAAAGAATCACTTAGAACTGAAAAAAAAAGGGCTGATTAATTGACACAAGATTAAAAAGGTATAATTGACAGGTTTTGTTAACAGGTTTTTGGGATTTAAATATGATATAAAAGATACACTATTCAGGTGGCAAAACATACTTGAAAAAAAATACAAACATACGTAAAGAAAAAAAAATTAAACTGTGAAAAATATAAAAATACTAAGTCAAATAACATAAAAACTAAATAAATATAATACTTAAGATATTACCCTAAGGCTTAAGAAAAAACAATAATAAGAAAAACCAGACCTAAACACTAGAGATAATTTTTAAATACTGGAACTCTAGCAAGAACAATAATAAAAAAAATAAAAATTTAAAAAAATACCGCATTAAGGATTGATATTAATAGGTTCATCATTGAGTAGGAATAAAGTTACCTCAGTGAATGA
Organism: Aedes japonicus; assembly: GCA_034211315.2. Classification (NCBI taxonomy): domain Eukaryota; kingdom Metazoa; phylum Arthropoda; class Insecta; order Diptera; family Culicidae; genus Aedes; species Aedes japonicus. The sequence goes on along the minus strand of JASCZW010004686.1, from coordinate 37,295 downwards.
GTTCAATTTTAATATTCTCGTTTTGGTTGAATGGGATAATGAAACAGGCCAAGCAAATGTTAAAAGCATACATTTTTCCAACTTTTACTTCCAAAAACAGTTCAACTTACTGCACATCGCGCCTCAAACTTGTAGTTGAAAATGCAAAAGGCTGAACTTTAAGAAAAACGCCAACAACAATCCAAATGACATTTCACACAAAAAAAAGTATACCCCACAATCAGAAAAGTCAGAATTTGCAAAACAACAATGAGTCTTAAAATGATTTTTACTGTATTTTTCACAGTACAAATATTAGAAATCTAAAAATTAAATTACACTTAAAGACAACTTTGCTATTACAATGTTATCCTTGGTCCTGACAGAGAGTTACAATAATAAAGAATAATAAACAACCCTTACTTTCAGCCAAATTCTCTAACACAAGGTAAGCAATCAAATGACCACAACAAAATATACTAAATATAACATTACATTTAAAAACAAATAATGGGGAAAGGGAGGGACCACCAGGGCACCCAAGTGAAACGATTTGGATAGGGACCATGGGACTGCCTCCCCCCTATTGTTAACATTTCGTGGAACGGGGGGGGTTCTTCGACCCCATCTATTGGGTTTATTCTGTCAATCGAGGGCTCGATTCTAGTGATGTGAGTTTGAACTTGCTTTTGGAAGGAGATTCTTTTCCCTATATTCGCGGATTTCGCGTAAGTGTCTCTGCTTACGGGCCCGCCCAAACGTTTTTGGCCTTTCATATAGGAGTTTGAGGATCACAAACAACCATAGAATCCTGATCAAATCGTTTTTCAGATTATTCCACTGCTATGGGAAGTTACCTTGCTGCAATAGATGGTAGTATTACATCATCATCATCATCATTTAATAAAACTTGATGAAGCTGGATGGTTGTGGCAATATAACTTTGGCAGTGATTTCTCGAGGAAGTGCAGTGGACTCTACGCCCAATAATAACATTGAGATAACCTGTTCTTATACATTGAAGGTGTATGTTAGACCCAATCATCATCTGTTGGTTCTTTGTATAATTACCACTGTTCTGGAAATAACGGAGTAGCAGCTATCGGGTGGTCAATAGGCTGATGCAAAATTCGAAATATTTGCTCCCCTAAGCTTAATTGACGCCAATTTGGGTCCAGATAGTCCCCAAAAAATTTTAACACATTTGGTTTTAATTTGGCTTTGCACACGCTATTCAAAGTTTGTATGGGAATTAGTATGAAGAATCTCAAACTTACATTTCCAGATTCCTAACATCTTGATATTATGTCCTTAAACCAAATCTTGTATACATTCATATAGTGTAAGTTATCAACTATCAAAATGCCGAAGATACCTGACATATAAATTTTGTACAAAAATAGTTATTCATCAAATATAATAATAAGAAGTAAAAATATGGAATGTAAATAAAATATATAAGTATAAAATATATAAAATATATATAATAATATAAATAAAATAAAATATATAAAATATATGAATATAAAATATTAAAAACACATGAATGATAAGGAAACAAAAATAAGAATAAGACATCATAACTAAAGTGTGTATTTTATGTTTTATTGAATAACTATTTTTGTGTAGAATTTACATGTCAGGTATCTTCGGCATATTGATAGTTGACAACTTACGCTATATGAATGTATATAAGATTTGGTTTAAGGACATAATATCAAGATGTTAGGGATCTGGAAATGTAAGTTTGAGATTCTTCATACTAATTCCCATACAAACTTTGAATAGCGCGTGCAAAGCCAAATTAAAACCAAATGTGTTAAAATTTTTTGGGGACTATCAGGACCCAAATTGGCGTCGATTAAGCTTAGGGGAGCAAATATTTCAAATTTTGCATCAGCCTAGTGGTCAATCATGCTCACCGTGCTCATGCTCACGTCCATCGTTGGAGCATTTGTCCAGTCCATTTAGGTTAATGAATTTTATTTGCAGAGAGTAGGTTTTCCCAGTCTCTGTGACCCAAATAATAGTGGCTGGTTACCCACATCATTGGAATTTTAATTTTTGCCATTGCTTGGAACTCATTATTATGTAGATCATCTTAATTGGTCACAATTTACATAATTTATTTATTTTTCTCTTCGACAGAAACAATGTTTGACATCCGCTATGCTTATCTGCAGTATGCGTGGAGAATGGTTTTTAACTGTAGTAATGCTTATAGTTTTAATTATGAGGGTATCTTCAAAGGATGCCCGATGCTGAATTTAATTTCTTGCAGATATGATAGCAAAGCTTAAATTGAATGAGACTCATTATGCAGAACAATGCCTAAACTATCTACATGTTTAAAAGAGTTTGAGATGTATTTTTTTTAAAGATTTATTTACATTTTTAATTAATAGAAATTTAAAAATCTGTTTAAATTATTCTGTTATAGATATCAATGAAAATTCAACCACATTCTAATCAATTTTAACTATTAAGATAACCCACTCATCTATCGTGATTATTTGAGGATATTAACCAATTTTCGACTGTTAACTCAATTAGTCGGTTTCATCACAAACGTTTCAATTCGTACATTTTTTAAATTGTTCAATAAACTTTTTTTTTCCTAAGTGCAAGATTTAAAAGAGATAAACAGTCAAGGCTTATACACTTTTTGTCAGCTCATTTATTTGCTGACGATGAATTTACATAGAGTATTTTCAATTCCCTGTTTTTATATCTACCATGGACATTGTATTATAATTGTCTAATGTTAAATATAAACAGTGTAACCAAATCGTGCTGTGCTTACACTATACACTCAAAATCAAATTTAATCATGCTATAAGCCTGTCCACGAAAAATTCCGGTCACCAAAATAATAACAGCAATAAAAAGTTACACATACTTCAACAAATGCTATTGTTTATTTCAATATAATAGAGTAATACCTGCATATGAATCAGTTGATTCAGATGTTCATTTTTCTTTCTGCAAAATTCTCGAAATTTCTGTAGTACACCCACCATCAGGTCCCGTACGGTATCCTCAGATACGCCCGCCATGACGATTCTCCGTCTTCTCTTGAAATCATTGGTTCCATTTGCTTTATTCATAGTTTCAAAGAGTTTCCGCTTAACTAGAGCCCAATACTTCTCTACTGGGTGATGTTCTAGACAGTTTGATGGATTACCTGTTTATGGCACGTATTTGATCTCTTATACCTTACACACTTAGAATTTTATGCCGAGTTTCGGCTTTCTGAAACCGAGATCCGCAAGTTAGCAACCTTGCTACCACCAGTTAACGACATTGCAATCCAGCAATACCACGATTTGCACAAAGTCCAAAAATGAGTGCAAAGCTTCATCAGCATAATTTGGCATACCCGGCAACAACCAACGCAGCGACACGGACGGCGATCAACATCGGAAACCAGGTGCTGACACGGCAGCATCGATCGACGCATCGGTTAGGAGTAGGGTTAATTAATATGAATAAATGAGTCTTTAGTGATCAGTAATTGTAGTAACACCTTTTTTTAAAAAGAACTCCCCGTACCCGGGAACTTAACTCGCACAGTCGACCTATCGGTTTCGATCTCGGCTTTTTTATGTTAACCGATAATCTCGGTTTGGGTCAAACTGAAAACTCATTTAGTTAGCTGGAAATCTCAAAACAAACAAAAATAAGGGTTACCGAGATTTCGGTTGAATTGTGTGTAAATAATCGAAATTTTGGATAAGGTTTTCATCGAAATATTGAATATTACATGCTTATAGGCAATACCTAGATGGTGTTTTGCGTCAAATCCGCTGGCTGACAGAAACAAGAAGGCGTGGAGTACAGCGAGCTAGATGGACGCATCAGGTAAGCCAAGATTTGGAGAGCGTGGGCGCAACCGAGGATGGGGAGAAGCAGTCATGAACCCGGTGAATCGGCGTAGAATTATTGAAGAGGTTTTACCAGTATAATTGATGTAGTGCCAATAAATGTATATATTTTCACCGCTCCACAAACAACATATGACTTACTCCACTTGCGAATGAAAACAATATGGCGCATGGCGGTTGACAGATAAAAAGAAAAGCCGAACCTCGGCTTACACCACTGCTAAACCGATATTTTAGCATGATAGGCAACTGAGGTCGGTTTAATTTTGGTTGACGTTTGTGCTCGGCTCCTAGTGATGCCGAGAATCTGTTTAATAATGATGTTACCCACTATTTCAGTTTGAAGTGATGCTGAGACTCGGCATCGTTCGTTTTTTTGCAGAGTTATCAGTTAAATACAAAAATGCCGAGTGAATTCAGCTAAATGTTTAACCGAGCCCATGAGTAATTTTTAAGTATGTATACCATTACGGAACGACTTTCGCATAGTGATAAGAGACCGAATCAGTCCAAAACAGAGCTGGAGAGCCGTGGCTTCTGATAAACGGTAACAACCGCTTTTGCGGACATTTTTTCTCATACACATACTTATTGATAGTGCCAGAAGAGACGAAACTTTTAGATTTTTGACCACAATTACATAGGGCCTACCAAATCAAATACTTCATTATGAATTTGGACATCTTCTTTGTCTGGAAATGCACTTCGACTACATTATGATACATTATGATATAGGTGTAAACCTCCTTAGCGCGACTTTTTGCGTTGACATTTTGCTTGTTATTACGGTTGGGTACCTTTTTCACTTTGTACGCCTTCAGTCCTTACCTCTGCTTAACTTTTTGTACGTATGATTTTGACTTCCCAATTTTGCGAGCCACATTTCGCACATAAAGATTAGGATTTTTCTCAATAATAGCCGGCACCTCCGCCAATGTTCCACTTCCAACCTTCCGATCCACATTAAAGCGGTCAAATGATTTGCAAACGCTAAACACGGTACTTTTCGGTAGTTTCAGTTTCTTGCCAAGATCGCGTTCCGATTTTCGGATTTTGCTGCCGTTCGTACAAAATGTTTTTCAGCAATCTGTAAAATAATTCAAAATTTACACTGAAAGAAAATTGTCTGAACAATTGTGGACGTGGACAAGCTTCAATAATTTTGATGGTGGTTTTAAAGCTATAAGAATATCTTATCATGTCAATATTTGGAAATGTCGTTTCCTTTTGTTTGTTGGGGCGTAGAACCACTGCGTCTATTGAATTGAACTTTTGTGGTATGTCTGTCTTTCCCTTCGTCAAAAAGCTATGTTATAACTAGGTTCTTTCTTTGCTGGGTTGAGAACAAAATCATGTTTGATGATAGAAAAAACTCGTTTAAACGTACTGTGACTTTATTTTGAAAATCAATCACTTTGCTAATACATCTAAAATAAAAAAAAAAATATTTGGTTTACTTTCAATTTTTCTAAACAATTTGAAAAATCTGTTTTATTTGGTATACACGAAGTAGCGTAGCGTTTTAAACGAAATTGAGCTCCAAACTTTTCATACAGCATTTTCATCTATCGCACGAACTGTCACGCATAGTCTTCCACTTTTTCGATTAGCCGTGTCAGGATGCCCTACAATTTTTTGATGGAGTTGAGATCCGGACTATTGGCTGGCCCTTTCGGAGTACTGATGCATCGATTTCCGAATTCATTCTAGTTGAAGTTGAGCAAATAGGAACCTTTCCGTGTTTCGCAAAATCAAAAGCGCAAGCCAAATGTGTCCCACTTCCAAAATTTTAGCTTAGAATAACCCGTGGAAATGTATTCCGCCACAATAAAAAAAATCAATGGTTGCAGAGGTAATAAAAACCCTGTGGATTCTTCCTCAAATCGTGCCAATAATATGTGCAACTGTCAGGGAGTGGTGTTACATGAACTGTATTTTGTCATAAGTTCCATAACAATTTACATGACCCAATTGAACATGTACAAAAGTTAACTGGCATGAAAGAAAATGTCATGATATTTTTGTGCAGTTTTATGCAGGTGACGAAACATTTTTGCTGCCACCTGTTGATGGTTTTAAAAATGTTGCAAGAGAGATTTATATTGCTCAGAATTTCTTCGATTGCTTGCTTATTAGTGCATTCATACGATGTTTTTGGAATCAAATTATAAGAATGAACACATACAACTTATCAATAAATATAACCATATAAGTGTCGTTCCTCTCCAAAGTCTCAAGGTAATAGTATGACGAGAGGAATAATGTGTGTGAAAGCTTAAAATAAACCCAGCAGCAGGAGATAATTTCTCACCCATCACAAATCGCTACAACGAGATCAAGATAAAAGTAGTTTATGAGCACGTTTGGTCGCACATTGTTTTGCCTGTGAAGGGGATACACCCCCCCCACACCCCCTTTCCTACCTTGCATCTGGGGTGGCATTGTAAAAGAATGTGCGCTCGATCGCATACTACTGTTTAAGCGCCTTTCCGCTCGTTTTCAACTTGCATCTTTCAATTTCACAGCCTGCCGTACTCTAAAAGCACTATTAATACCTTCTTTTTATTTCTTCGTTCTAGCAATAAATTACTGTCCACTCCTAGAGCCTCTCATGTTGATGGGAAATTTTCTGCTTCTGGCAAGTTTCATCATATAAGTGCGTTCTGAAGTATGATATCAAATACAGTCAAACACATTTTCAAAACTATTTGAAAATATTGACAAATAAAGGGCAACGTTGACGAGGTTTATCAATGTAATTGATGTAGTGCCAATAAATTTATGTTTTTCTACCGTTCCACAAACAACATACGACTGACTCCACTTGCGAATGCTAAGGTCGGTTGAAGTTTGGTTAACGTTTGTGCTCGGCTCCTATGGTTGTCGAGAACCGGTTTAATAATGAAGTTACCCGATAATTCAGTTTCAAGTGAGACTCGGGATTATTCCATTTTTTGCCGAGTTATCAGTTATATATGAAAAGGCCGAGTGAAATCAGCTATATGTATAACCGAGCCCGTGAATATTTTTAAAGTATGTATGTCACATCCTGACACAGCTAAATCACTCGCAATTCATTTGTTTACAGTGAGTAGCATTTTGAAACACTTCCGGCATTAGATGATGGTTGATCGGAAACCACGATCAAGGGGTAAGTTATGCGACAACTTCGAGTTGCAGCGGAATACAGTGATCAGAATGATTAAATGGAATTCGTCTTTCAAGATAATAAAAACCCCAAACCGGAACGAGAAGCAGCACCTGCGAAAAAACATGAGCACGTAAACTATATTAAAGAATGCTGACCAAATTTGACTGTGTGGTTATGGGCGATGAAAATTAAGTTGCTTCCTGCTCTTAAGTTCAATACCACATTAAACGTCGACGATCTTCGTTCATGTTCCCGATTTTCAAGAAAGGAGATAAACAAAATTCTGAAAATTATCGAGGGATCACATCGCTTTGTGCCTGCTGAAAAGTCTTCGAGATCATCGTCAACGACTTGTTGTTCACTAGTTGCAGACACTACATCTCTCCTGAGGAACATGGATTTCACCCCAGAAAATCGATTTCAACCAACCTTGCACCTTTCGTTTCCTCGTGTCTCCGGAATATGGAAACTGGATCTCAAGTCGACGTTGTTTACACGGATCTCAAGGCTGCTTTCGACCGGGTCGACCATGCTATACGTTTGGCAAAGTTAGACAAACTTGGTGTGTCAAATAACATAGTTCGTTGGTTTATATCTTATCTAACGGACAGGATACTCTGTGTGAAGATCGGCGCAGCTCAATCAAGCTACTTTACTAATATGTCGGGCGTACCTCAAGGCAGCAACTTGGGACCACTGCTGTTCTCAATTTTCATCAACGAGGTTGGACTGATACTTCCACCTAACTGCAGGTCGTTCTATGCAGACGATGTGAAAATTTATGTGGTTGTGCGATGCTTCGCTGATTGTTCACGACTACAGCACTTGATCAGCAGCTTTGAAGAGTGGTGTTCCAGGAATTTCCTCACTCTGAGTGTTAGTAAATGCTTCATTATTCCATCGAAAATTACAACCTCTGCAGAAAGTTGATACTGTTCGTGACCTTGGAGTCACGCTTGACTCCGGTTTGACATTTAGACAACACTACACGGATATGATAACCAAAGCAAACAGACAGCTCGGTTTCATGTTTAAGATCTCCGACGAGTTTCGTGATCCCACCTGTCTGAAAGCATTGTACTGCTCTCTCGTGCATTCTATTCTGGAATTTGGAGCCTTGGTGTGGTGCCCGTATCAAAGAATCTGGATTGCGAGGATTGAAGCAGTCCAAAGAAAATTTGTTCGTTATGCTCTCCGTTATCTGCAGGGGAATGATCATGTCAACCTTTCAGCGTACCAGGATCGTTGCTCACTCTTGGGTATTGAAACATTGGAGCATAGGTGTACAGTCATGCAAGCAGTTTTCGCAGCAAAAGTTCTACTAGGTGAAACCGACTCTCCAGGAATTTTGGCCGAACTGTTCATCTACGCTCCTGAACGAGTTCCGAGCTGAAGAAATTTCTTCAGCTCGGAACTCGTGCAGCAAACTACGGCCAACACGATCCAATTTGATTCATGTCATCGCGCTTCAATGAACTCTACGCTCTGTTTGACTTCAACTGTTCCGCTGAGACCTTCCGTCACCGGATTCAGCGTAGTTGTATGATGAGACGCTAGTTCAGAAATTGTGGCATTTACTACGTACTGGCACTAATGGCGAAGACACTAGACGACTGATTCCATCACGACAGATTATTTTAAGTTTACTGACTATTTTTGTGTGTACTAGAATTAATTTAGTTTTGCTTGCTTTGTATTCCTTCTATTCATAATGATTTATGAAGTGTACGATTGAAAAATAGGGGATTTTTACGGGGTTTTCCCCATTCCAATAAGATGTTAAGTCAGTTGGAATTATATCAATAAATATATAAATAAATAAATACATTACTTTAAGGCTAGTATGCACCTCAAAAATAGTGTGCATTAGGGAACGTCCAAAATAATTATGTCACGCAAAAAGTGACTGTTCATAAGCAACCCCTCCCCCCACCCTTGTCACGTTTTTTGAATGGATCTTCAATTTTTTTGGATCGTGCAATTTGGATCGTCACGTTTTCCCAAACCCCCCCTCCCCCTTTACTGCGTGACATAATTAATGGACCTTCCCTTAGGTTAGGACTCGTATGATCAAGAAATGCTTTTAGTGAAGGAATAACTTACCTTGTATGCAGCTGACAAGGAGAGCAACCTTCGTAACGTTAGTAACGCCTGCCCATGTAATTTTAATGGGGCTCTCACTTTTCCTTGCAGCATTCGATTATTCCGCAAGGAAAACTGAAAATTCACCCATGCTGGAGCAGTTGTCAAAATTATTTCGGTAGAAATGGCAAACATTACGGCAGGTCTTTACTTGTCAGCTCCATACAAGGCATTATCGTCAAAGAGTTGTCGAAGTATAAGGGAAAAGCCTGCATAACTACAGGTACGATAAATCAACAAATGTTCGTCGAAAAATTCCAAAAGAAAGGGCTACTCACGTTTATCCAAAAGCACATATGTTCTGGGCTCTTTTGGCTTGATGTGGTGCCTTGTTATTGTGGAAAAGTGGCACGGGAATGGTTTGCGGTAACAACGTCAGCATTGATCCAAAGTACTGCAATCCTCCAAACACCCGAAAGCTTCAACCAATCGAAAGATGTTGGGCAATCGTAGAGGGGAAATCTTAGAAAATTGAAATGCCAACCATAATGGCAATAGACACATTCTAAACCAAATGACTAAACCAAATATTCTACGGTCAATTATAAATTACCCGAAGATCACTAAATATTTAAAGGGTGTTTCGATCGATACTTGATCGTACTTGACGCATTTCCTTTCATCGTGCATTAAAAATAAATTGCACTCCTCTAATTTTGAAGATGGGTGCGTGTACCACATCATATATTATATTGATATATTGATTTTGAGAGCACTTCAGTTATCAAAATGTCGTCGAAGGAAGAGAAGCAACGCATCAAAATTTTGAACGTGCATGGCGAAAATCCAAACTACTCTCGCGCCAAGTGTTCGGTGAACGTTTGTAGACAGCCAAGAAAGCTGGATCGGAGGAAAATCGAAAGCCGGAGACCACAGCGATGACAAAAAGAGTTGCCCGTTGTTTCGAGCGGAGCTCCAACCTCTCCGTCCGAGATGTCGCAAAGATGCTGGGAGTGGCGCCTTCAACCGTGGATGGAGCTAGAAAACGAGCTGGACTGTCGACTTACAAGAAAGTGGTGACTCCAAACCACGACGATAAACAAAACACGTTGGCCAAAGCACGATCGCGAAAGTTGTACTCGAAGATGCTGACGAAGTTTGATTGCATGGTACAGGACGATGAAACGTACGTCAAGGCAGACTTTAAACAGCTTCCTGGACAAAAAGTCTATACGGCAACCGGACGGGGAAAGGTGGCATATATTTTCAAGTACATTAAACTGTCAGAGTTCGTGAAGAAATATCTGGTGTGGCAGGCTATCTGTACTTGCGGCTTGAAAAGCAACGTTTACATTGCGACCGGAACCGTCAACCAGTAAATGTATACAAGCGACTGCCTACAAAACATCTACTGCTTTTCCAGAAGCGACACAATTGCTCCGTTCTATTTTGGCCGGATTCGGCATCTTGCCATTACGGAAAAAAAGGCCATGGAGTGGTATGCTGCCAACAACGTTCAACTGGTGCCCAAGGACAAGAACCCTCCCAACACGCCAGAGCTCAACCCAATCGAACAATATTGGGCCATCGTCAAGCGGAACCTTAAGAAGACTCAAAAGCTGTTGTGAGCGAGAACAGTTCAAGGCAATCTGGGGTCCTGCGGTGAATTTAAGTGGACAAGGAGACGGTACAAAATCTTATGGCAGGTGTTAAACGAAAACGACCCTGCAATTTGCATTCGGTAAAAAGAAAGCTTAGCTGAATATTTCTCCTGTATTCTGTATTAACTGAACATGAAAAAGAAAAAGAATTTGACTTAATAATAAAAACTTTGATCGACTCACACACATGACTGTTTGAGCAAATTTTGATCGGAACGAGCTGTAAGCGATATTTAACCGGTTATATACGTGCTTGCTTAAGCTTTATAAAACGTTTGTTATCATCGCCAAACGTTAAAAGCTGATATTTTAGAGCAAAAACTTTTGAGGGACATGGATGTCATGTCGCTCTAACGGCTCCATGTTAAGTGTATTCGAAAATAATATGTCTCTCATATTATGATTACAATTAAGTTCTTGTAAACTCACTCTTTATTTCAATTTTAGAGAAGTAGATTTGGATTTGACTATGTACTGCCTCTCTAAGTTTTATAACAAGCTTCAAAGTTCTCAATGGATTAACAAAAGTTGATGTCACGGTAAATAATTGCTGTATTTCTGACATATTTTCTACATAGGCCAAACGGAGAGGTTTGGTTGATAAATATTATATCTTTCTCATCTCAGCCTGAAAGCGTTTTCTTTCATGTTTGTTTCCTCATATTCTGAAACCCACTCTATAGTCTTTAAATAAAATTTAAACATTGCCATTGCTTCCAAATACCATGTCTTTTTAAGGGGGAAGAGAACTTTCTTAACTTCTTCGAAAATTAACTTTCCATCCGTTTTACTTCTTTCCCATTTCAGGTTTCCGTAGAAGAATGGTGCAAAATGTGGGACGAGTACGCTCGAGATCCCAACTCCGTGCTGGACTGGCAACTTAGGTAAGTTTACTGCCTTGAATAAATCTTCGCCCATTAACACTGTTTCTCAACATCCAGCCCTAATAACTGATGAAAAGGGAAAGACGGCGCTTTGCATTTTTAATCGACTATGATTAATACTTTGCTCTCAACCCACCCGGAAACGGAAAGGCGTCCCGTAGGCATTGTTTCCTCATTACGAGCTAATGGCAGTTGCTTTTATCCCAGTAGCGCCTGTGAATTGTGGTTTGTGCTACAGATTTCAGATAGGGAAGGAAATGCTTGCTTTCACAACCTCATATGTATTTTATTCGCAAACATGCTTTTCAGCGATTTAATAAAGGTTTTTGGATTGCGTTAAAACGTCAGCCTTCGAGAATGGATTACACCACTCATGAATATAAATTGATTTTCCGATTTCTGACAGTGAGATGTTTTCATAGGGGAATTTGACACGGAAGATGATTCGAGAGAAGGTCTGATGTTAAATTTGGTGGAAAGACGTGGATGATAACTCTTCAACATGCAAAACATTGCGTTTAATGAAATGTAGGCTACATGACCATGAACCATTGATACTTTATTCCAAGAGGTACAATAGACTAAAGCAATATTTGGAACTTTCACCCCTCTCTGCTCAATTGATTTAAAATCGCTTCCTTAACAGCCTTCTGAGAACATTTTATAGGAGCTGACACAGCACACACTATTTGAAGTTTACATGAAAATAACTATGGAGAAAAAAACCTTTTCGTTCACTGCCTACTACACTGAGAATTATTCTATGATTGTACCGACAATTAAATCATGGTCAAGATGACGTTGGCATTGAATGGTTGAAACATGAAAGTGGTCGAATTCACCATGTACAATATATACTTGACTATGGTCATGGTTACAAAGACTATCTCGACATTATAGTATATGTTGAATAAACTATATTTAATGGTCATTTTGACCATGATCATTTGTGGTTCAAAATCACTATGGCAGTATAGTCAATAACAAATACGCAGAAAAAAATCCGTTTCTGTATTCATGAATGAGGTATCATTAAACGAATTCTTATCTTGTTGAAGAATTCATGACACTTATTCATTGTTTCATGATTGGAATGACAGATGCGAGTCGTGGGCTTCAGTAATGTTGTTTTGCCTCTAATCTGAAGATATGTAATTAATCTTATTAATAGCATAAGCGTAGTAAGTTCATGCACTATGTACTAACGGGGTATAACTAAAAAAATAGAATTTTCTTCAATGGCCACAACAAAAAGACTTGTTTGTAGAGAGGAAAACTGATTCATTTATTTTGAAAACATGTCAATTTACTTTAAAAAACCGAACATTTGAATACATCATCCATCATCAGCTGTTCGACAAAGCTTTGTCCTGACGAAAAAAGGTCAGATTGCGTAGGCTGCGCTTACCCGAACGGCATGGAAAATATGGTGCGGTGCGATGAGTGTCAACCAGGGTGTTGCCCGAAGTGTCATGTGAATGACATTCCGGTAGGGTGATGTCCGTATCTCACGCTTCCCGCTCCTATGGGAAATCGGGTAAATCAGCGAGGTTGAACCTGCAGCTTGAGAAGCTGCAAGAGCTCCAAGCAACCCAGAGCCAATTCGTGGAGGATAAAAATATACTGCTGGCATCCCAGATAGATTTGGAAGAAGGTAATGAAACTTGTAGGAGTAGGAGTAGCTGAATCAGCAAGCGTTCTAATATCGCAAAGGTTGTTCAATGGGTTGATAACTGCGCAGAGCGGACGGCTGCCTCGCTTATTTCACATGCGAAAGAAGGAGGTCCCCCATTGCCACCAGCATCCGTCAGCCAGATCAGATGCCGTTTCCCCTACCAGCCAAATTGCAATACCGCAAGATGACGAAAACCTACGAGTTTTCATCGAGCATCCATCTTTGCTCAATCAGCGATCAACTTTCCAAACGTGTATTAGTCCTACGAGAGATGAAGTTTGGAAAACAATTCCGAAGCAATAGGTTTTCAACAAGATCATTGGTGCATCGTCGTTGGCACAATAATCCCTAACACCAGCACACAAGCCAATCTGGATTGGAGCACCCGCCCACTACTGCCGCTCTAATGGTGAATGGCATCCCATCCCGTTCTTCTGCGTCGATACCACCTCCTGTACCCACACCCCCACCAGGATTTTAAATCTTGCTTCCACCAGTGCATAGTTGGCAAGAACTGAAGAAAACTAAGGAAAACTTCTGTAAGTTTTCTCGTTTTTAAGCGCGGTTTACAAACAAGGTCATATCCGTTTGGAAATTGTCTGGGAAATCGAAAGGCACTGGTCTCAATCACCGCACAGATATGGTTGTGGAGTTATAGAGCTTATTTTATCCCACTTCCCCGTATGTTCTTGAATAATTTATAGACATCTTTGCACGGAGCCACTCAAGATCATCCAAATAGGACAAATCCCATGTGAAATTTATCTTTAGTTTTCATCAGTTCTTGCCCACTGTGCAGTGGTTGGGCCTACAACAGAACAGCCGCCCATGTTAACCACCAACTATGGGCTGCCCGGGTTTGTACCAGCGTCTTAGACATTGCCCTTCCTCAGGCCACCAGGTGAGCCAGATTATAATTCCTTACAAACAAATTTACCACCATACAGATGTGATGCCAACATAGCACCAATAGATGTGCTAGCAATTGGGTAGTATTGCTCTATCACCTATGCAACCTAAATGCAAATATAGCGAATAATTCCCCCTCCTCCTAATTAGCCGCTAGGCAAGTAATGTCGCGCGATTTACCCCCCTTTTTGGGCAACCCTGCTGATTGGCCGGTATTCATAAATAGTTTTATGAACACTACACCTGCCTGTGGGTACTCAAAAGCCAAAAATTTATGCCGCCTTCAGCGTAGTTTGAAGGGCTCAGCATACGAGGCTCTTCAAAGCCGATTACTTTTACCCAATTCGGTACCTCACATTTTGGAAACGCTCCATTTGCAAAAGGTGCGCTCGGCTCCACCGCCAAAAATTGAAACATTTCAAACCATAATCGGATGTCCATTCAAAGAGTTATCGTCTTGAACTGGTCCACCTTCCATTCGTTCAGCTTCGAAATTATATATGACCACACAAAAAAGTCCGAAAAATTTGAATCCGGGTAGCTAGGAGGCCACAATGTTTTGTCCAGAAAGTTGGGGGCTGTTCATAAACCACGTAGCCCAATATTTGACACTTTCAAAGCCCCCCTCGTAGACTTAAGAAGACTTTTTCCACCTCCTCCTCCCTTAAAGTCTACGTAGACTTTATCAAACTCATTTTTTAAATTTGAGGGAAATGTTCAACAATATGTTTGAGGAACGAATTATCAAATAATACACGAACAATCTGGATATTCAGTAATCCATTTTTATTTTATTTCTTAAAAATAGCAAAGACAAGGAACGTGATTGATTTTGAAAAATAGCATAATTGATTCATAACAATAGCAAAAAAAACATCAATTTAATGCTAAAGATGCTGAAACCATGGCTGCTTGGATCAGTTATTAAGTTCTGGTGGGATTTATGTAAAAGGAGATGTTCGCTCATCACCATGAGGCACCAAGAGTGGACAGTAATGTTTGCTAGAACGAAAGATATGAAGATAAAGTGTTGAAAGTTCCGTCAGTGTACGGTAGGTTGAAAATAGATTAGAATTATTGAAAATTGAGCGAAAGAAAAAGCGGTGTTTTTCATGTATTTTGTCCCTCTCTGCGCAATAGCATCGTTTGAACGCGTCGTTTTCCGTAATTTCAGCGTTTGACACGTAATCACAACCGGATTTAACTAAACCTCTCTGGTAAATGTATGTCAAATGGATGCATGTCAACTATCAAATTCGACAAATGGTCGAAAGTAAACAATGTATTTAAAACGTACATTTCCTGAAAATGCCAGGTTGCTAACATTTATATCCAATAGCGACGGGAAGATAATAACTCCCTCTATCTGTTTCTTGTACTATTCTGTCTGTGAGAGCAAACAGATCCCAAAAAAATATGCTAGCTGTCGTTACTTCGACCTTATGACTATTTTGTCTAGAAATGTCATCTTATCCACGTATAAACAAAAATACTCAATGGTTGACATCATAAACTTACTTTTGAGTTGGTGCCTCGCGTTCGTTCTCTCGATGTTGTAAAAAAACGAAAAGAGAAACACAAACAACACGCTCAAAATACTGTCTCTTGTTATCTATTTTTTCCTCTCCAAGAGATAATAAGAGACAGTTATCTTAGCGTATAGCATTAGGGCATCTTCAACGGTGATCCAAATCGTGTATTGGATTTATTTTTTTAGACCAAATGCAAAAACAGCGACGCACCGGTGTTGTAAATGTTGGTTAATTCTGGATCTATTTTGCATCATTTTAAAACTGGTATATGTTCTGGTCTATTTTTGCAGCAATTTGGAAAAAGGAAAATACCATTGCAAAACAGTACACGCTTCTTGATAATATCAATTATTGAGTAAAATTTCAGTTGTTACAGATAAATTTTGGGAAAGGCTCTAGTTGTCCTAGATCAAATGTCCTGGAACAGCATTATCTAATATCGTTGTAATGAAATGCATGCATTCACACACTCAGCCTTCAGCCAAACGAAAGAACAAGTATTCCTAGTAGTCAGCTAACGACGCACTAATGGCATTAGAAATTATTTGGTCAAACCAATCAATGGCAAAATGTTTGGGAAAAATCTGAGGATATGGACATCACTGTTGGCGGGTTTAACAACAAAAAATACAACACTGGTGCGGGGAACGCAAAGTTGGTCTATTCTAGCTAGTTCTATTCATTTTTCGCTGATACAAATCAGGTATAAAGTTGATCTAAAAATAGTCCGCCACTGAAGATGCCCGAAGTAGTGCAACTAATATTGCCTTGCGAATTAAAATACATTGAGCGCTATTTGTTTAAAGATGAAACACGTTCTTGCTGTTGGTTGAAGGCACAAGGAGATACTAAAGGAAGCGAAAAAGTGCACGTGCTAATGTATGTGAACAAAACGTTTAGCCCATACCGTTTACATTACATCCACTCCTTGGCAAAAATGCAATCAACAATTATGTGCCTAATACACTATTGAGTATTCCTTAATATTCTTTCGCTCCACTGCTAAGTCTCATTTGATACCCCGCTACCCCACCCGTCTTCTCTACCAACTGAAGAAAATAGACTACCAGAGATATTAGATTCACCTTGGATGGGGGTTCAGGTTTTTCATTAAAAACATGATTGAAAGAATTTTGTCATGTTTAAGCCGACCAAATATGATCGTTACACTTGTTTATAGACGTTCACATTGCTCATTTTATTGACGGTCCTTTCATGCAGAATCCATTTTCCATCGATTTGATTTAATGCGATTCTAGACAAACACATATAGAGGTCGTATCTGGTGTGATAGAGTTTTTGAAATTCTCATCTTCGGTTTAAAATTTGCTGCTTAAACATAACTAGTTTGTTTGGTATTTTTGAAACAAGCAGGTTACACTGTGATGATCACTATTGATAAAAAAAACACAATCTTTTAACTTGATTATCTAGAATTCAATAAAAACTCTCTTCTCTTTCATCCTTCCATCCAGCAACCGCAATAAAGTCGATTTACCAACCATCATCCCAAGTGCCTCAGCTCCAAACAAACGGCAGCGTGGCCAGCAAAATATGGCTTTCCTGCCCAGGATCAGGGTGGGTGACGAAATTCATTTGAATTTTTATGGCCCTTACTTCACTCTTTGTTAGGCAGTATTTATTGAAAGAGTTAGTGTACGATCGAACCGAGAATCGTCAACTTTTCAATGGCGTTGTTCCATCATGGGGATGATAAACGCAATCCTTCCTCGACAGAAGATAACGAATAACGATTCTGTTGAGATTTATGTGTGAGGACATAATTTTGCACCCTTTCGACTTAATCTTCTTTGCAATTAATCAACGGTACAATGGCACAGAAATTGATGGTAGGCTTGGAAATAACTAACGTTTCTTGTTGGTGTGCGCTTTCTTGGATGTTTCATGTAAAATTTATTTATTCGAGCTAACCAACTTGGTCGAGTTTATTGTCAAAATGCATCATCCATTTTATTGCAAGAAACGAAGTCAATTTTCTGTAAGAACTAAAAGACGGGAAACATAACCTCGATTTGTTCCAATTCCCAGCAGGGAAACCTCAATCTAATCAGTATCCTTGGCAACCATGAAGTTTTGTTGCGAAATGCAGTTGAACACAGACATTGAAATTAGTTTTTGGTTGATTCCAGCCTCATGCAATATCCGCAAGGTCAACCATCTGTTGACTTTCTATTAATCTTCGTAATTCATGACTAGTTCAATTTCCAATAAATTTTCCAATTTCCGTTTCAGGTATATGAACTTCATGTTTGATCTGGAGGATGCTTCTAACGATGGAAGCATTGACGCGGAAGAATTCTCGATCGTTTGCTCAAGTTATGGACCGGACAAGAACGAATGTCAGCAGGCTTTCCGGAAGATGTCTCAGGTAAGAAGCTTTTGAACAGTGTAATTGAAAACATCAATTAGAGGGAAAATATAAGGTTTGCTTTTAAATTAGAGTGTAGTCTTTTAAGAAACCAATCGTGATGTAGATACTAGAACCATTTTGCATACGATAAAAATAAAACGTAATTAAAACTTGGTTCAAATCTCCAAGTTCCCATCAAAAGCCTATCGCCTGGCCAGGATCCAATTGCTCCCATTTATTCACGAACAAATTTTGTTTCATGCCTTTCTCTCCTGAATGATACCACCGCATAAGGCTTTAATCGGTTTCTATATCGTTTGAAATTCGGCCATCGATCGGCACAAACCAACTGGCGTTTGGAAAGAAAAACAAATATACTCTGCGTAGTTTGACGGTAGTCCGCCTATCAGAAATCGCGTTCCAATCGGTTCCATGTTCCTGCTACCGATAAATATTTATTGAATTTTCATTAAAATAACTCGGCCCCGTCGTGACCAGTACTAGGGCAGCTTAGCACCGTTTAATGAAAGGGTATATCAGTGGCAAAACGCGGGTGCTCTCTCTAACCTGCAGCACGAGCAACGCAACTGTCCGAATGTTGTGCCGTATGGTGTCACTGCGCTGCTGGCTGCTGTGTCCTAATTGGCTCCTGGCCAAAAATCTGGAACGTTGTTCTGTTCCTTGCGATCACATTGAGAGCTGCAGTAAAAGCATCCTCACCAGACACGTAGAACTGGCCACCCTCGGCAGCTGTCCAGGGAAAATAGTGTTCCGTAGACAGGGGCATATGTAGGGGAGCGAAATCAGTCCAAATGAATTGGCGTGGGGATAAAATGAAAATATTGTAGCTGCGTGTGATAAACGAAAAGTGCTGGATGGACTAATTTTTATCCATTGTCGATAAAAATTAAATGAAATTGTGTGAAGGACTTTATTTCTGTTTTATGACGATTGCAAAAAACAAATTATGAAAAAGTGCTTAAGGCAAAGCAATTGGTGTTGAACTAATTTCTGCTATATTGTACCTTTATGTCCGTACAAAACGACTGATATCTTTTTGTATTTCGTGTAATGTTCTTAATGGTCATTGTTTTTGTGATGAGAAAAGATGTGATAAGAACCCACCATTAGTGCAAGTTACCTACACTAAAGCTCGATTCAAAGTAAATCAGGACGCACGGTTTAATACACCATCGCGTCTCTGGTGTATGGAACAAAACACATTTGACAGGGATTTGTTGATGTTTCATTGACAAAGAAATTGGTGAAAAATTTATCTAATATAATCGACACATCTCGAAATTACGGACCATAGAAAGTGAGAAAAAAAACAACAGTGCACAAGCATCTAGAGAATCCTGCGTGGTCTGCCTTAAATATAGCAAAAAGGTAAAATTCCCAAAGTCAACGTTAGAAGGATACTCCGAGTGAGGATAGAGCACAGTGCATCTATCATAAAACTGACACTTAGGACGAAGAGCTGTGGAGAAAGGTGTTGAGGTACGTGAAAGGCAACCCAAGTGTCTCCATACGTGATTTGACAAAGAAATACAATTCCAACTTTTCCACCGTGCATAACATCCTTTCAAGAGACGAATATAACGTTTGCATTAAAAAAAAATGCACAAAATTGCCGATTTTTCATGGTTTACCTTCGCCCGCACTGACGAAACTACCCATGCTGCATCAATCGTAGTAATAATGAGCCAGCCGACCAAATTTGACAGCTCTATCAGTCGAACTCTAACCGTGATGGCAAAAACAGTTAAGCAACTCCGTTCAGAAGTGTGCGCGTTCAAAGAACGGCACCCCACCGCGTCTAAAATGGACATCGTGCGGCAGTTTGTGGATGCCGAATACGCCCGTTCCGGCTCTACAACATCTTGCCACTATTAGACAACAATCAGAGCATCGAAAGGAAGCTTGTTTCCGGACGGCTGACGACCCTGAGGGACAAATAGCTCCAAAGGGTGCTGAAGAGGAAGACCGAGGGAAAAGGGGCTTCATCGCTGCGTGCGCTTGGTCGAGAGGTCGGTTCAACCGGCCAAACAGTGAAAAAGTACCTGGCGAACATGAACATACATGTCAGGAAGCGGAAGTCGCGTCCACTGGTTTCGGAGCTGCAGGCAATGGCGCAGCGGCAGCGGCTGAATAAGATGGTCTACTCGATTTTCCGGTGAATCTCTACGTCGTGGTGGTGATAGACGACGAGACCTATCTCGCCCTGGATGGCAACGACTGGCAGGGCACTTCACCCACGAAGAAAGTGAGCTCCGAAGTGATGTTCATGTCACACACCAAGTTCCCCAAGAAGATGCTGCTGTGGCTGACAATCAGCGAGCAGGGGATGTTAAAGCCGCTTTTCTTTTGCTCCGGACTGGCCGTGAACGGTGAAATGCCTGCCGGAAGTTGCGTCGTTCATCAAGAAATACCATAAGGGCGAAGACGCCGTTGGAGGAGGTGGAGTGGCTGAATATCGATGTGGTATCCAAATCAGTGAACACGCTCAACGTCCCCCAGCTGTGTCCCATCGAGAATTTATGGGCCAAACTGAAACGAAAGATCTACTCTAACAATTTTGTCTCGAAAACAGAGGATGAATTGATAAATAAAACGAAGAAAGAACTCAAAAACATGCCTAAACACATGTTTTCGTCCGCCTTGACGTATGTTCCGGTTAACTACCAGAAGACCGCTCGCAAGGGCGTAGATTTTTTTGCAAGTAAGCTTAAATAATTACCTTCCATGGGAAATTTATCAAAAGCAATTATCTGTCTAAGTTTAATTTTTATCACCATCCGAAACAGTCTATTTTTAATGCCAAAGTTACGTCGTGATTTTGATAAAATGGAAAGTTCTAGCCTTCGGCGAAGTTGTTCAGAAGGGTCTTCTTCTTTAGCATTTCAAACTTATTGCTCTCACAATTTGCTTATTGCTTGCTCACAACTAAGTGGTCTAAATGCACTTCCACAGTCATTAATTGAGAGCTTTCGATGGCAGTTACCATTTCTGCATTAGTATGATTGTGTGGCAATCATACGGTAGTCTCAGGGAGTCGAGAAGTTTTCCTTAACGAAAAATTCCTAGACCAGACCGGGAATCGAACACGAGCATGGTATTGCTTTATAGCTGCGCCTTTACCGACTGAGCTAAGTGAGGACCCAGAAGGATCAATGGCATTCGAAAGGTGGACCGTTTTTTTTTGAATGTCTCCGCTACGTGGCGCTAGTGAGCATGACAAATTTCATCTTGTTCCATCCCGTGATTCTGATAAGATCTAAAGATCTAGTCTTCAGCAAAGTTGGTCAGAAGATCAACGGCATTCAAAGAGTCGACCTTTTTTCGAAATTTCACAGACTTCTCACTCAAGTGTTTCAGGTTTGATTCACTTCAATTTTGGTCGACTTAACCTTTACGCATTTCCTTTCATTGTGCATTAAAAAGTTGTGCACACCCCTCATTTTGAAGATGTGTGCGTGTAGCATCATGCCTCTGTTTTTGTTTTAAAATTATCAATTCAGTTATCAAAATGTCGTAGAAGGAAGAGAAGCAATGCATCAAAATTAAATGACGAAAATCCAAACTACTCTCACGTCAAGTTGGCGAAATTGTTGAATGTGGCTAAATACACTGTTACCAACATATTAAAAGTGTTCGGCGAACGTTTGTCGATAGCCAGGAAAGCTAAATCGGGGAGAAATCGAAAGCAGGAGGCAACAGTGACGACAAATAAAGTTGCCCGCTGTTTTGAGCGGAACCCCAACCACTCCGTCCGAGATGTCGCAAAGAAGCTGGGAGTGGCGCCTTCAACCGTGGATAGAGCTAAACAACGAGCTGGACTGTCGGCTTACAAGAAAGTGGTTACTCGAAATCTTGACGATAAATAAAGTTGTACACAACGATGCTGACGAAGTTTGATTGCGTGGTACAGGAAGATGAAACTTACGTCAAGGCAGACTTTGAACAGCTTCCTGGACAGAAATTTTATACGGCAACCGGACGGAGAAAGATTGTGCAGATATTTTCAAGCACATTAAACTATCAAAGTTCGCGAAGAAATAGCTGATGTGGTAGGTCATCTTTACCTGTGGCTTGAAGAACAACGTTTACATTGCGACCGGAACCGTCAACGAGGAATTTTATCTGAACGAGTGCCTACAAAAACGTCTGATGCCTTTCCAAAAGCGACACAGTTGTTCCATTCTATTTTGGCTGGATTTGGCATCGTGCCATTACGGAAAAAAATCAGTGAGGTTGTGAATAGCAGACGACCGGTTGACATAGACTACGTTACACCGTTTGATTAGTTTCTTTAGTTTCGTAGCGGAACATTGCAACAACATTGCAACATTGAAAATCTCAAAAATAAATTAATCAAGAAATGATCGAAATATTAGCGTCCGCTGTTTCAATTTGTTGTGACGGCAGCCATTTGATAATTGTACATCTTGCTCAAGTATGCAACGAAGAGAAAACTTACATTGTTTTAGCCATCTCTGAATGTCAATTGGTAACAACTTGAACAGTAATGTAAGATAAATTCAAATCAAACAAATTCTCTTAAAATGGAATTGGTCATCCTGAAAAGGACGGATTTGAAATCGGCCGCATTTGTATTAAAACCATCTCGGTCTTTTGAAGAACCAGGTTATTTCAGCCGTTCCACGTAGCGCCTTACTAATATATGGACACACACACACACACACACACACACACACGCACACACACATACACACACACACCTCTTTGCTACTCGTGGTTGAACCCGCAGGCTACAAATAAATCACTACCAACTGACTGCTTTGGCGACCACTGCATAATTAATAGCAGCCTAACAACGGTTGCCTAGCCAACGGCTTGCTAGCAGAAGCCTGCAGCGCAATCAGTTACCTGACCGATTTGTTGGTAGCCAGTGAACCTATGGTACACAACCCCTCTCATTTTTGTGTGAAATACATCATTTAATACTTAAAGGAATTCTGCAGAAATTCCTGGAACGTGGTGCAGTTGATTCTATTCCGAAAAGTACATCATCGTGATATGGCTACCAACAGGTTCATGCATGTTCCTCTCCAAATTTGCCACGCGCATGGCATAGCATACGACTGCATTAAAATTGGCTGTCCAGCCAGCCACTCGCCGGTGAAAGCCGCAAACCCTTCATTGTTTTTGTTTGCTTGCCCGTTTACCCTCCTGCAGGGCACGCGCAACCGCCAGCTGCCAGGGCATTACTGGTCATAGCCGCTCTGCACAGCTCCATGGCTGCCGAGCGAACGAAGAAAATTTCAGGGTATCCCCGTGCACTGAAATGTACCAGGCGTTCCATACTTAAATTTGAAGTCTGTGATAGAAAAGTACAGCGGGTTTAGTAAATTTACTCTGAAAAATCGCCATAATAAGACATCACTTCCAATTTGGTTTATTTTTAATAGTGTAAAATTGTTAACCGATAATGTTTGATAATTAAAATGATACGCGGGAAAATTTACAACTGATTGATGTAAACATCTTGAAAATCTATCGAGTATTTAGTAAGTTTTTAGCGTTTAATTTGTAACAATATTTCGTGACGGTCGCTTATTTTTAGATTTTCAATTGACACCCTACCCTTGCCGTAAGACGTAGTCTACGTCAAAAACGGCCATGGAGTGGTATGCTGCCAACTACGTTCAAATGTTGCCCCAGGACAAGAACCCTCCCTACACGCCAGAGGTCCGCCCAATCAGACAAAATTGGGCCATCGTCAGGTGGAACCTTCAAAAGACTCAAAAAGCTGTTGTGATCGAGAAACGGTTCAAGGCAAACTGGCATTCTGCGGGGAATAAAGGAATACAAGGAGTCTGTACAAAATCTTATGGCCGATGTTAAACGAAAGACCCGGCAATTCTCATTCGGTAAAAAGGAAGCTCAGCTGAAAATTTCTCCTGTCTACTATGTTTTAACTGAACTTGAAAAAGAAAAAGAATTTAACTTATTAATGAAAACTTTGATCGACTCACACACATTACTGTTTGACCATATTTTTACCGAAACACCCTTTAGCACTGTTTCACCACACATTCAAGTGATTTATGTCTGGTTCATTCCATATTCATGTCACTCACAGTTGATTCACTTCATATTCAAGCGATTCCGGACGAATCCATCTCAAATTTCACTGCGGGCGTATCTGAGGATATCGAATCCTGATGGTGGGTGTACCACAGAAATTTCGGGAATTTTACAGAAAGAAGGATGAACATCTTAATCAACTGATGATAATGTAGATATAACTCTATTATTGTGAAATAACAATCGATTTTATTGAATTATGTGTAAATATTTTGCTGCTAATTATGGTGTCCGAAATTTAACGTGGACAGGTTTTATATGTTTATATTTACAAGTGGCTGTTAATTGTAACACTCTGAGGCAAGTGTGAACAGATATGAAATTCGGTTGTATTACTGTAGTCTTAACAAGGCATAAGGTATACTAATGCATTCCTAAACACACTACTGCCCTACTAGCTCAAGCCCACACATAAAAAAATCAATTAACTTCCAACTGTCTCTTTCCCACGATCCGCCGTTTGACCCCATCCCATGAAAGTTTTTTTTTCACCCAGACTGGGCATAACCAGCTACCAACATATATTAATTTCAACAGGACTCATACCATTCATCTTTTCTAATTTTTTTCTCTCTTTCTGCTTCTCGAAACTCATTTCAACAGGGAGCCGAGGAGGTCGACCGGGAGCAGTTTGCCGTGTTGTGGCGTGAGTACTTTTCGTCGGACAATCCTGATGCGCCCGGAAACTTCATCTTTGGTCGAACGGCATTTTAACGTGTAGCTAGAATTTAAAAAAAAACGATGCGTTAGTTTTGTTCACTTTATCTCTTTCAAACTGTTAGTAATGCGAGAAACAAAAATGGATTCTGAGTTCAATATCAAAAGAATCAATAACTCAGTCACGGAAACGAGGAACCTGTTTAAATTTTATAGAATTAGAAATTAGTTGCGTTTTACGTTGAATTCAATAACAAGAATCGAAATTTTTGATGCATAAAACTAAAACAAACGAAAAAAAGAGAAAGGAATGATACCTATCGGTCGGGGTGCAGTTCACCGCTGACAAATAGAGACAGAGGAAGTGATTCGAGGTTGATTTGGATTTCTTCTATAAACATCAATCACGCTCAAGCAGAAGCGCGAGGGTGTGAGTTGGAGTGTTATTAAGTGGCGGTACGGGTCATGAATAAAACGAAATCAGGCGCTGCAATGACAAACGGAGAATGCAGAACTGGAATGTGCCAGAAAAACGAATCTACCAACCTACCGAGCAGCGTGTGGATCCAGGTTGTCCATTGTTCGTCTGGGGACTTTTTTTTTGGGAGTTGACACAACTAGGATAGAAGAGATGCAGTACACCAGGAGCAAATAGTTTCCTGCTGCGATGGGACGACGACGACGACTGTGATTAAAATAAATGGAAGAGCGAGAAATATGATAAATCGCATTAAAGGCATCGTCGTTTTTCTTTTGTCGGAGTTATTCTGGATTCGGAATGCAGAAGCGTCCTATCTTTCTATTTCAGTAAAGTTTGTCCTCGAAGGGAGCAACGACGCGATGGTGTCTAGAGAACGGATTTTGCGTTTTTCGGGTGGGAGGTTTTTTTTTCACTATTTGGAAATAAATTGCATACCATTGCAGTTGTGGATTGCAACTTAAACTGTTTAATATAATTTAGAGATTTTTGTTATGATTAATATGCAGTTCAACTCTTTTGTTGAATCATTTCAACGAAATAGCATAGTAGGGTAGGGAACGGCTTAATCAGGGGCTGACTGTTTTAATGAGTTGTTCAAATTATTTCACTCTTAATGATACGAACATAAGCTCATTCTAACGGGCTTATGATTCGATGTATAAATCATGATTGATTACCAATTTGTTACTGTCATTCTGAAGATTTAAAATATAATATCTAGAAAACCATCAGTTTCCTACCTGCTGAACAAGTTCGCTAAAATTTAGCTTTAGCGTATTTTGCATTTGTTCGCGTGTACCGGAGGGAATGTCTTCCTTAGCTTTTTCTCACATCTGGGCTTGTTGACAGAATGTGATATTGAATTGAGTTAAATTTATTTCATATTTTGATTATCTGAAATCATTATTTGTTTCTTGTTTCTTCCAGTCATTTGAAGTTTATTTATGCTGATGATTATATTGACCATCATTTGGCCCTATCATATGCAATAAAACAATATGTTTCGGACCTGTTCAATAGTACTCAACGATAAATAATGCTTTGCTGTTGAGCGGCAGCTATGGCATCACTGTTGCTTTTGTCAACCATGTATATTGCGCACCTGCTGTTTCGTACATTTGTTTGTTTATAAAAGAAGTATCCGGTTTTTCGTTACAGTCGGTTTGTCTTGCATTTCCGTGAGAGTAAGTGAAATAAGAAAAAAAACATTGTTAAGATCAATGACAAACTAAAAGTTTGGTTTTGTACATCATTTTCATAACCTGTTGGTGGACGAGTTTGTGATCATAGCAATCGAGATGTTTTGGTTGATTGTTTTCGTGAGCGGATGGGTAAAACGAAGCAGCGGGTTGAGGAAATTGACGTTTACAGCAAATCGTGAACTGGCCTATTTCATTTAGCCTTCGCACACCTGCACGGTATA
Organism: Aedes japonicus; assembly: GCA_034211315.2. Taxonomy (NCBI): domain Eukaryota; kingdom Metazoa; phylum Arthropoda; class Insecta; order Diptera; family Culicidae; genus Aedes; species Aedes japonicus. The sequence continues at coordinate 10,495 of JASCZW010004686.1, read as the reverse complement.
TCACTCATACAACATTGTAAGTTTATGTACAGACTGTGGAACTGAAGAAAACATTTTCATGATCGAAAAACAATCCGTATGCTTGTAATAAGTCTCTGCGATTTTGAACTTTATTCCATGCCTATGAAATTTTCTGACTCTTAAACCCGTTTCTGTAGGTATGTTCCGATAGATCAGATATAAGCATTGGGATAAACACCCAAGTATTGGCAGTTCTAATTATAAACTACAAACAGCTTCATCAAATGCCCCAGGGACTGAATAAACTACTGAAAACCTGTCCCGCACCCTATTTTGTAGCAGCTGCCAATGTTAACTAACAAAATGCAACGCGAGACAAGACGCAACACTTATCATTCTCACAATTTAGAAAAATTACCTTTTGGTCGACCGGTTTCAGGCACGATTCTGCCCCTCTACGAGACTATGTCCGACTGATTACACAAATTTTCGAACGCTATTGCGTAGTCGTCAGAAGAGAAGAAATAGTTACTGAATTCTTAGCTCTGTCAAGTTAAGCAGACATGGTATGATTAGACAGACATTAGTGGTTCGGATGAATTGGAGATTCTCAGCAGAGCAAAACAAAAACACGAGCTTTACTTTCGAGTGCAAAGATCTAATAATAATATGTATTTGGCGTTTCTCTTTACATGATAAATCAAGATGTATATTCAAAGGTGCAACAAATATATGTCACACTGTTAAAATAAAATAGTCGAATTGTCTGTATTACACATCCAACATTCCGCCTCAATTAGCTACTCCTACCATGTCTCTGAAATTTCGGAACCACTGTGCTGGCAATCCCTTAGTCAGCATGTCAGCAGTTTGTTCATCCTTTGGCAGATACTTCAGGATGAGCTTACCCTTCTCAATCAACTCCTTAACAAATCAGTACTGAATTACGATGTGCTTCATCCGTTTCAGCTTCCATGGATCCGACGTGATTGAGATGAACGGTTAGTTGTGCTCAAAAACTGTGACAGGCTCCTTCACTTTTCGTTGAACAGACTTCAGCAGGATTACGATTCACGTTGCCTCACAGCTTGCTTGGCAGAGTGCCATTAGGTCCGCCTCGGTGGACGACAGCGCTACGGATGACTGTTTCCAGGTTGACCACACCACAGTCTCACCATGCAGCTTAATCACTATACCGGATACAGACCTTCTGTCATTTGGAACGTTTCCCCAATCCGCATCCGCAAACACCGTAAGTGATTCCGCTTCCGATCGTCGGTACACTAGCTGATAGTCCGCTGTACCCCGAAGATATCTAAATACCCGTTTGAGGTGTACCCAGTGCTCTTCCTTTGCACAACACTGGAAGCCAGCGAAGTAATTTACCGCCACAGATGTCCGGCCTGGAAATCACTGTCAGATACATTAGGCAGCCGACCAGTTCATTCGAGTCGTAAGCGAGGATCCATCAGCACCAACGACGGCTTAAAAAAGTTCTGAACCTCCTGTAGGTCCTTCTTGTCAAATTCGGCCGAAAACTTCCTCTTCAAGCTTCGAATCGCCTTCAGCGAATTGCTGGCAATCAGTACGTTGTCTACGTAAATCAGAACATAGATAACAATCCCGTAACCTTTCCACAAGTAAAAACAGAAATTGTGTTCCCTCCGCTTGAATCCAGGCTTGTCGATGAACTGATGAAAACGAAGATTCCAGTTCCGGGAAGATAGCTTCAATCCGTAGATGGCCCGGTTCAAACGGCAGATCCGATTATTCCCCGCCTCAAAGCCAGATGGTGGCCGCATATAGATCTCGTCCTTCAGCAGAAACGTCCTTCCCGTTCAGAAACGAACTCTTTACGTCCATTTGGTGAACTTGCCAACCCTCACGGTTCGCAAGTGCTAGGAGAATACGAACTGTAGCCATTTTGGCCACCGGTGAATATGTCTCGACGAAGTCAAAACCCTGGCGCTGGGTGAACCCACGAGCCTGGCTGTGTATTTATCGATCGTTCCATCACTGTTCCGCTTCAGTTTGAATACCCATTTGCTGTCAATAATATTCTTTCCGCTGGGTGCTTTCACCAAACTCCAGGTGTCGTTCCTCTCCAATGAACCAAGTTCTCCTGAATAGCCCTCAGCCACATTGGCCAATCTTGCCGCTTCTTCAACTTGTTGATGTCCGAAGGAATTCCATCGACGAAATTTTCCGCGCTGACAGCGAAAGCTGACACATCCATTTCAAAATCATCGTGCCAGTTTGGACGAGTCACCACCCGCCGGCTTCTTCGCAAACCAGCCTCACACCGCCCTCGCGACTAAGCCACTCTTGCAATCTGGCAATTCCAAATCGACCTTTTGAAATTCTTTATCCGATTCTTCGTCCGGGTCTTTATCGCCTTCATCATCCGGCAATTCTTCGCTGCTTTATCTGCCGCTGCATGCGCCTCCCGAACGTTCCAGAAGGGCCTCTTCTCCGCCTCTCTTTCGATGCAGTGCAACACCTCAAACTGCTGCAGGTACGCCCGTATCCGGAAGCTCCAGTTGTTGAATCCGGTGCCATCGAAGGGCCTTATTCGGAGAAAGTTCACTTCGTCCTACATTCCGCGAGAAACTACGACGTTTTTTATACGAAAATTATGGGTTTTTCGCTGGGCCCATAACCTCTCAGCAGAGCAAAACAAAAACACGAGCTTTTTTTTCGAGTGCAAAAGAACTAATAATAATATTTATTTGGCGTTTCTCTTTACATGATAAATCAAGGTGTGTATCATGTACTATTAACAGTAGCAAATGTCGATGATACATCCAACAGAGTGAACATGCGTTAAGGCTCCTTACTGTTTCAATTAATGTTGCATTTTTCCAGTCAATGTGATGGTCAAAACCCTAGTTCTTTTAAGCAAACCTTCACTTTGCGGCAGGTTTGTCCGATGTCCACAGAGGAGCAGTCCTGGTAGGGAATTTGGTAAATCCCCGAATTTTCGTCCAGTAGAACCTTGACCTTCAAATCGCATAGAACGTCGCGAAAAGTTTTTTAGTTTAAAATATGTGTACTCCTTGCCGTTTGAGTATGTTTGTTTGTTATTGAGTTCGTAGCTTTACACGGGAAATAATGTGTTCTTCTTAAAACTACAAATGAGAAGAAAAATTAGTATTTTCCATTTAATTCCAACTACCTTTGCTAATCTTGACAGATGCGCGTATTTCGTCTACAATGTGCAGACTTCTTCAGTTTCTCGTACTAATAACTCGACTCCTTAACGAGAAAAACAGGTCATGATTTCATGAATATATTGCGTTTTCATGTTAAGTATATACACAATGAACAATATTCATGATATCATGAACTATTGTCCCACCGCAATGAAGTCATGATTAAATCGGTCAAACCATGAGCTGAATTTCTGATACTGCAAACTTTATTCATGAATCTGCCAAATCTACTTTATCCACTTTGAATGTAAACAAAAAAAATCCACCGTCAGGATGCGAACCTAGTGTGGATGTGGAGAGCTGTAATAGTACTTGGACTACTCTAACACAACTTTAGATTAGAGGCAAAACAAGACTTGCTAAGTTCATGACTCACATCTATCATTTCAATAATGGAACCACAAATAAGAGTCATTAATTCATAAAATAAGAAAAAAGTTCGTTTCATGATTTTTTATTCATGAAAACAGAGACGGATTTGTTTCCGTGTAGGATAAAACGGTAGGCCGATCCTGCGTTCATTTTCGTTTTCTGGCTTAAGTTTGGTGATGATTTTTTATGTGTAGCTTTCGTTTGTTTTTTTGTGGATTTTTTTCCGTGAACTCTTTCTCGGTGGTTATTCATCTCAGCTGCCTGGTGGATACATTCTTTTTCTTCTGCGACATCTTGTTCATTCAAAAGAACATTATATAGGCGGTGTGCCATGGAGTAAAAAGCTGCTTTCTCTTGGGATCCAAAGTGATTGGAGTTGGATGTTATGTACCGATCAGTCGATGTTTACTGTAAATTCCAAATTTCTCCTTCCTGGTGATCAATAAATCCAGGAAAGGCATTTTTCCGTGTATTTCTTTTTCGACCGTGAACTTAATCGAGCTGTGACGTGAGTTTAGCATCCTGACCGTTTGATCTAGGTAGCATTCTTTCACCGGTGTCAGTACATCATCATGAACACGATCCTCCCATCATATCATGTCTGTTTAACGTGACAAAGCTTAGAATTCAGTTCACTACCTCATCCCTTCTGATGACTACGCAATACACGGAAAAAAAATCGTGCAGCCCGGATCCGTCAACTGCAGTCATGAATTTAAGAACAAGCAAAAAAAAAACACTATGTGAACTGAATCACGTAATCGGGAACTATTTCGCGTTTTTGGGTAAAAATCATGAAAACGTGAACTAGTTCACGGTTCGTTTTCATTTTCGTGAACGCTTTTGTTTCTGTGTAACGTATGAAGATTTGTTTAATCAGTCGGACATAGCCCGGTAGATGTGCAGCATGGCGCTCAAAACCAATCGGTGAAATGTCTTGTCCCGCATCGCATTTTGTTAGTGCGTGTAGATCTTGCGTCAGTATAAAAATCATAACAATAAGTGTCAATGCGATGTACACGGAGTGTTAAACATGTGTTCTGCTTTTTATTGGCCATCGCATTCTTGTCGTTGTCAGTACCATTTTTTTGTACATTTCGCTCTCATGCTTATGGCAGAGGGCACATAACAGGTGAACAAATAATGACAACATGGCTTTCCTAGGCATGAATTTTAGAACAATTGTTTTTTTATCAATATATTTAATAAGGTTCAAACCCATTTCTTTAAAACTCAATTCTAAATTTACTTGCATGAGATTGTCTTCACATATAAATCTATGTACATTATCGATCCTTTTTTCGTATGATAATCTTAACAGTTTATGCATATACATATATGATTGGATTTCAGTTCTCAATTGGAAAATTGTTTTCAAACGATGACAAAATCGTCATAAGGTCGAAAGTAACAATTGTGAACAATGGCCTAACACGAAAATTTCCTGGAAATGCCAGGCTGCTAGCTATATCAATCTATATCAACTGCCGACGGGAAGATAATAACTCCCTCTATCTGTTTCTGGAGCTATTTTGTTTGTGAGAGCAAGCAGATCCCATAAAAATACGCTAGATGTCATTCTTTACAAATATTAATTTCGACCTTTCGACTAACCAGATCAACCGAAAAAAACACAATTCGACAAAGATTTTCCATGACAGCCGAACAGAAAAACGTAAACAATGGCTTTTTCCGCGAATTGCTCATCATTAAAAACTCACCTAATTAATCCACATACTCAGATTTTTTTTACAGAAATCTGTAAAATTTTACCGAATTCTCAACAGCGAAATCCGGTAATTTTTTTTTTACAGATAACTGTAAAATTTCACCGAAATCTGTTAAATCCGATTACCGAATGTTCAGCTGTTGAGAATTCGGTAAAATTTTACAGAATTCTGTCGAATAATCTTAGTGTGCACTACGGTAATCTCGAATAGGAAGAGTTCACCTATCCGAAAGAATTGGAGGTTTAAATGGCTAGCCTTTGTACCAAAAGAAACTTGCGAAAGAAGCCATTGTTTACGTTTATCAGATAGATTCAGAAATCATTGTTGAATTGATTGGTTCCTGATCAGAGATGCCAGATTTTCAGATATGTCCGTGAAAGAGCAGTGTTTTCATATCTACTACGGAGATTTCTAGAGCAAATTTGCAATAGGTCGTAGGTAACATATTTCTATCACAAAGAAAATTAATGTAGAAGTTTTGGAAATAAGTTTCTATTCCTATTTTTTAACCAAGCTAAAATATTTGAAGCAAATATGTGGAACCAACAAAGTTTAGCCGGAGTTAGCTTTACATAAATAAATATTTTCATTCAATTGAACTCATTAAATTTAACTTCAGCTAGATAAAATACAACCACATTATAAGTCGTTCGGAAAGTTATCACGTTACATCCACCGGGTGCGTTACATCGTGTCGTTAAATAGTATGTCGCATTTTTCAAGTCTGTTTCAACACGCAATCGCCTGCCATGTTTACTTATCACATCACCGTCTTCGAATTGACGCACAGACTGAATTATTTGACTTATAAACTATACATTACTACAAATTCTATTTTTGAAAACGTTTTTTGACAAATTAAAATCAAATTCATCACAGACAACATTGAACGAGCGAAAACATGAATCCAACGGGTTATTGTAGCCGTAGTTTGTTCTTTGATATAGAACTGCAAATAACGGAGAATTCCGGAACCTCCGAGCAGGAATGTTGAACGGAATCTGTGTGAGCAGTTCAGAGCAGTCTATAGTTCCCGCAATTACATCGAAGGCGAATATCCGCTGCATCGTAACTCGTCTATCTGACAGTGGCTTCAATCCTATGAGCCCGCATCGGTCTGAATAAGGAGGAAGATTGACGGGGTCGTTCCATGGTAGTTGTCTCGGCGCAAAATGTAAGAACTTTTTCTGCACCCGTTTGATCGTCAGAACATGTACTAAGTGGTATGGAGACCAAACCGGAGCAGCGTACTCAAAGATCCTAGGAACCAACGCGCAATAAAAGGCGTAGATATCGGTGAAGTCAGACGCGTGACGACGAATGAATTCCAAAACAGAAAAAGCCTTGGTAGTCGTAGTACTGATGTGCTCGTTAAATCTGAGCTTCGAATCGATGGTAACTCCAAGGTCGCGAATGGATGACACACGTTCCAGTGATGTCGTTTCCATTTTGTATTCATGAAGAATAGGGTTATGACATCGACCGAAGGAAATGATTTTACATTTGTTGTTGTTTACTCGCATTGCGTTGTTGCCACACCATGTCAACATGACATCAATATCCTCTTGTAGGGCTGCATAATCAGCAAGAGAAGCTATGACACGATAAAATTTTAGGTCGTCAGCGAACGACAACTCGAAGGAACAAAGCAGCGAACACAGGTCATTGATGAAAATGTTGAATAATAGTGGCCCCAGAACGCTTCCTTGTGGTACACCAGAAGTGATGCTGAAGTTGTGTGATCAGGCCGAGTTGACCACGACCTATGCCTTACGATCACTCAAGTACGAAAAAATCCACTCCGTAATCGAATCTGGAAAACCTATGTGTCTCAGTTTTTCGATGACTAGAATATGAGGAACAGTGTCGAAGGCTTTCGCGAAATCAATGTTGCTCGCGAAATGTTGCTGACGCCAAAATGAAACAGCTGGATAGGTCGGCGTGGAGCATAGAAAAGCACTCAAGCCAAACAGACAAAGCGACGAATGCGACAAAAGTTCGTTATGGAGCAGTTTGCGACCTAAACCAATTTTGTTAAATAATATGTACAAGCAATTCGCTGCAATGATGTTGATCATCTTTGTTTACATTGTTACTTACGACCTATTGAAAATTTGCTCAAGATTTTTTTACTACTCCAATATAAATTGTTTAATAGTTAAAATCATCTATTTCTGACGCAGTAACACGTCTTTCTTAACTATACTGGAGACACTTCCAAGGTACGAAAATTGGGTTCCCAACGCTAACATTTCCTGTTTTCAAACGGTTTTAATTTGCACAATTGTGTCGGGAAGTACAGTCAATCGCAAAAATGAGTCTAGTGGATCTAGTGAAGATACATTTCTAGGTTATTTTGTTTTTTATTATGCGGCTTGATGTGGGATTCAATTAGCTTTTTGTTGTTCTTAACATAAGTGTAAACATTCTTTTTCCAATGAATTTCAATTACAGCAACTGTTCGCTAACTGGGTGCTCTTTAACTGGGCTGCTTTTTAACTGGGCGCTCGCTAACTGGGCTATAGCCCAGTTAAAAAGCAAATAAACTTCAAGAATCAGCGTTTGACATCTTGTTGTCAAAATTCGGAAGGGGCATGTAAAAGGCATATAAGGTTCGTGGAGGAGTAAAAAATTGTTAAATTGTATGAAATTGAATCATAATCTTATACAAACTGAGTAAAATATTTTTAAAACAATGGAGTGCACAATATACTACATCGCAATAACGTTTAAAGCATAAAAACATTATGCAATTTATGTATTGCGCAATTAAATATGCCAACCGAAATCAGATCGAAAGCCCCCTCGAAATTTATTTACATCTGAAATGTCAGCCCAGTTACCGAGCTGCATCCGCTAACTGGGCTGTGCACTTAGCCCAGTTAGCGAACGGTTACTGTATTTGTATTTTCAAAAGTTCTGAAAATGCGTTATTTTGAAATGGGCAAAATTGAGCTTCCACCTTAAATTTCGCTGAATTGTTCCACAATAATGACTTACTTTTATCGAAAATATAGGTGGTCTTTGTGGACAGTGTAAGATAAAGGGTGTCCATAGTTAAGTTGCATCACTTTTAAGTCGTCCTCAAAAACAAGTCTCTCAACCGATTGTCATGAAATATTCAGGGAATAAAATACAATGTATAATCTTTTTTTTTTTCATTTATTTTCCGTCGGCCTATTTCCTCACATGGTGACAATCACCGACGCCAGGCAGATGACTCCACCACCTGGACCCTACCTAACGATTCATGACTATGAGCCGGGACCAACGGCTTTACTTCCCTTCCGAAGGAAGACGTGACCAGATTTTTTCGCCTCAGAAAAACCACCGACGTCGACTGGGATTGAACCCAGTCGCACTGTGGTATCAGTAGCAGTCACGTTTTCCACTACACCACCGACGCCAGCATGTATAATCTTGGTTTGTATATTCTTTTTTGACATTTTTTTTCCGCTTTCAACGATGGCTTCAACATTTCCTGTTCTGTAGGATGATTACGAAATTCGTGCTTCATGATAGCCCCATATTTTTCAATTGGCCGCAACTCTGGAGATTTTGGGGAACTAAGATCCTTCGGCACGAAATTGAATCCATTTTTCTTGTACTACTCCAGAACATCATTGGAGTAGTGACAAGAGGTTAGGTCCGGCCAAAAAATGCAGGAACGTTGTGTGTATTGATAAACGGAAGTAGTCGTTTTTTTTCAGGCGTTTATTCATGTATACTTGACCATTTACAGTTGAAGTTGTCACGAAGGGCTTGCTGCGTTTACAACACGAACAAATCTCCTGCCAAATAATGAATTTCTTGGGGACTTTGACACTTGCTGCTTCCTAAGAGACTCTGAAACATCGAACTTGTCTTTCGCAGTCACATAGTGGTTGTCAGGAATTTGTTTAAAGTCCGCTTTTACGTGTGTTTCGTCGTCCATGATGCAGCAGTGTGGTTTTGTCAATATTTGTGTGTACAGCTTAGGCGCACGTGTTTTAGCTGTCATATTCTGTTTTTCATTGCGGTTTGGAGCTTTCTGAAATTTGAATGAACGGAGCCCGGCTCGTTAGTTGGCATTCTGCACGAAACTTTTGGTCAAGTGCAGCTTTTTCACGACATCCCGACCGGAACAGTTGGGTTTGCGTTTGAAGGCAGCAGCCACTCGCTTGTGATCCTTCACGCAGTACGGAACACTTTTTCTACCACCCACCTTCTTCCAATCGACAGTTAAACGTTCCCCGAAACGTTTTATGACATGAGACACTGTAGACTGGTGAATTTTCAACATCTTTTCGATGGCTCGATGCGAAAAAAGTGGGTTGTCGAGGTGCGTGTGCAAAATGTTCTCACGCACTTGCTGTTCCTTCGACTCCATTTTCGAAACTACAACACATTTTACAACGACACTCATGCAGTGTAAACAATACACGCTGAAGTCATTTCACCAAAAAATTAGTTGAAATCAACCCAAAGAGCGAAATGTTACAGCTTATTGAAAGTGATGCAATTTAACTGTGGACACCCTTTAGATACATTTTACAGCCTAAGTTTGAAGTTTTGGGGGAAAATTGTCACTTACAAAGTTGTTTTTAATACCAAGCTCCTTCTTTTGGTGTGAGCAAAAACAAGAGTGGTCCTTATTTTCAGTGCAGTTGAAAATCTAACTTCGAAAAAAATGTAGATTAAATAATTTTAAGAAACTTTGACTAAATAACATTTTCTGTACCTAGGCTGTAGGCTATAAATCAATTATTTCGCAGTAACTTTTTATTTCAAATTTTTCAGCAAAATTGTCTTCCCATTGATTCTAGAATAATAAAAGTTACAACGTTTGGTGCGATGAAATTGACTTCATCGTATGTCAAACAACAGTTTTTATGGTTTTTGTAAACAAAACAAGCCTCTTTGAAAGTTGATTTTTTTAGTTGGGGCAGATAAAAAAATATTTTTCAACAGGATTTGAAAGGATTTTTGTTATTGCATATTGTTTCTGAAGGTTGGAGATAGGTTATTTTTAAAATTGAGTAAGACTCATTTGAAAAGGGCGTTCAATTTCGCGAAATTCGCTGATTACTCGATAAAGGTAAGAGATATCGGCAAAATTTATACGTCGAAAATTTAATCTTTTCAAGTTATAGAAATCATCTCAAAACAACATTTTTGGCAAATTTGAAATAAAAATGATAGAGCAAAAATGCTTGTTATTTTTTATGTAAGGATGCTTAG